>JASDQU010884374.1:8799-18881 GCA_032191745.1 Picea mariana
GGAGGCATAATTATGCATGTGCTTCATACCTCCCTCTATGTTGAAACTTGATCATAGGTGCATATGATGTAAATATATTGTTGTGTTGGATAAGAACTTGAAGCCACTCTCTAATGTATCTTAGATCTGAAAATGTTATCACACAAGATATCCAAGAATAAGGTTGAAAATCCCCTTTACTTGATTATATCATAATACCCTTAAGGTAGGGAAACACCATACAATGATCCTTGTATGGAAGAAATCCACTCCTATTCACTTGCCTCTTAAGGTAGGGCGACCTCTCAATGAGCTAAACTCCAATACAATATACCCCAATACACCCTCCATAAGTAGGACTACGTCCTTATTTATAGCTAAGCAGAAAACCTTGATCATAACCCCATGCTAGCTACCTAATGGACCTTCTTTAATGAGGCCACATTACATTTATTCAATACTAACTACCATAGTGGACCTTATTTAATAATAAAAAACATAGTGGACCTAGTCCACCTTACATTGAATGGCCTCCACTATTATTACCCTAATGGGCCCTTCCAACCCCCCACTGCACCCCCAAGGAGGATCTCAACACTCCAACCCCCCCTTAGAAAAGAAATTCCCTCAGCGCTTGTAGTGAGGAGATACAACTATAAAACAAGGTCCCATGTACGGGTGTTGACTACAACGTTGAAGTAGTCCAGAGAACAAAGGTCCCATGTAGAAGGGTTGGCCGCAATGCTAAAGTAGTCCAAGCAGTTGATCCATAACCCTAGGTCCCACATCCAAGTGCTCATGCTAACTCCCAAAAATTGACACATGAGCTCAACAAATGGCCGAGTATGTGCTCCAGAGGCCCAACATGGTCATGTGGTTCCAAATAAATAGAACCCTCCATGTCCAAAAGATCATCCATATAGCTACAAAAGGTTAGTTGTGGATCTAGAAGGAACAGTACCACTGAAGAATATCCCAGCTATAAACCGATAGTTACAACAGGTTCTTGACTTCCCTCAATGATGTTCGTTGCAAATGGAGGAGTATGGTAATTAGAGAGAAGATAAAAGTAGTTGTCTTCCCATAAATAACAATTGTCCATATACCATTTCGCACGAGCCTTCTTTAAAGACTAAATCATACCAACCATAATATATGTCACTTGTATACTCCTCTTCAATATCACTCCAAAATTACATCCTTTGGATTGCTTCAAAGGCTTCCTATGTTTTTGGTATTCGGTGCTCCTTACATAATTGCACTATACAAACTCCTTTAGGGGGGTGAAAATTCTTCTACTTTGAGTAACCATTGTTTGATATGCTCTTCATAATCCATAACAAGTTCAAGAAAACATGGAGGAGAAAATTCTTCTACATAATTTGTATCTTCCACATAATCTACATATAACACTAAATATTCCTTAATGATGGAGCTAATATGTCCATGTAAGAGGCCATAAGCTAATGTAAGTATGAGAAAGTATGAGATCTAGGGTTTTGAGGCAACATATTTGAAATACCCAAAACTGCCTCAATATTGATCAAAATATCTATTATGACCACAATTATTAAATGCCACAGCAACTTTGCATCTACTAGCACAGATTTGACGATAATTTGGGTACTGGCAAAAGATATCTGCTCTACAAGACACGCAACTGTCATTGGAAAAACCCTAGAAGAACTAATTTTAAATCAGTGATATCTCCACTTCCAAAACTCTAATTTGAATGATTTTTTTAAATTAGGCATTTTTTCAAGGGGAACTTGTATATGCTATTGGTTTCTTCAATTTTTGCACAAAAAGCTACAAGAATGGATCTAAGTGTCACGACACTCTTTTCCCTTAAAAAATATGCACAAAAAAGATTTGTTTTTTAAATAATTAAAATCTTTCTTTGGGGCCTGACCCTTCCAACTTGAGACAATGTTCAAACTGGTCTCTTTTCTGCATCGCATCCGAAGCTTTGTTGACTCGATGAAGGGGCGAGACCTATACATGTACTTAGCCTATTGTTCATCAAAGATCATTGCCTTCTCTAGACCTTCGAGCCAAGCTCAAAGTTGGTTCGTGGGGATTTCAAATCTTTTAGAGCCCGTGGGCATTTAGATGGATCGTCTCCCTCTGTTTAGATATTCCTTATTAGATGAACCTGGCCACCTCCTACCTACCAGACAAGGGTGGAAAAGGATCATCAAGGATTACATTACATGCAATTTATCCAGATCACTTGGGTTAACCCTCAGGGTGAGTTATGCCCAAAGATGGCCTTCTACGTTGAGCACTTCTTGGAGCTTAGAAACGAGCTCATTGTTCAACCACAGTATACACTCCATCATTAGGTGCATGCTCTTCACATTCCCCTAGGCCAATTCAGAATGGGTTCTCATAGACTTCATGTAGAAACCGACCACTAGATCGAACGATCAAACAAGATCTACCAGTTATGCCATCTATAGGAGATCGAGACTGAGGAGCACTTCATCTTCTGCTACCCCGTCTACTATGAGATTAGGCGAAGATTCCATTGCCCATTGAGGGGGGCTCAGACCTCACTGGCTTCTTCAAAAATTCTAACAAAAGATGCTTGGCCTTATATATGCAGGAGGCCCTTAGGCTCTGAACCAATTTTCTCCAGCCTCCTACTAGATCAAACTCTAGCCAACATATCACTTCCTTCTTCACGACGCTACCCTCGGGAAGGGGCACTGAGACAGACAAATATCAGCATAGCTCTGAACTCTAAATCAGTGCGAAACCATGGGACCTTCCTCCATCCCACGAGATTTCAGCGACATGACCAGATCAAAGCCCTCCCCAGAAGACGAACATGATCCCCGAAGCCTCAACGACAAACTACCTCTTCCAGACAAAAGCGCAATGGTCAATCCGTACATCCCACTAGTTCTCCCTTTGGATATCATACTATACTGAGCTTTCTTCATTCGGCCTCGGATGTTATGAGAAATGGGTCTATTCCATGACAGACCTACCTCATTATTTTTTGGTTCTTATTCCCGGATCTTCCCTTCCTATACATCTCCACCCTAGAGGGGGTTTCTAGGGCTTAGAGTCGAGGGTTGTCCATGCCTCAGCTTAGATCTCACTCTACTCGACCTTACTCTACTTTACTTTCTACATCTTGTCTTTTATAGGAGACCTTTTGGTACTCCTGTTTTGCAGTGACATCAATGTACTCAGCAGTCCCTTTGACCTACTTTTGACAAAAATATTCTATCTTATCTTATCTTATCTAATACCACTTGTAATGTAACTTAGATCTAAAAATGCTATCAAACAAATCTAAGAATAAGATAGCAAATCCCCTTTACTTAATTATATCAAAATACCCTTAAGGCGGGGCAACACCATACAACAATCCTTTTATGGAAGGAATTCAGTCTTATTCACTTGCCTCTTAAGGTAGGGCAACCTCTCAGTGAGCTAAGCTCCAATACAATATATTCCAATACACCCTCCATAAGGAGTAGGAGGACTACATCCTTGGCAACGAGTAGCGACAGCAACAATCAGTTGTGTGAGCTATGGCATCGGAGGATGGCTCATCTACATCGTGGAGCTCTTGGAGCACTGAGAGATATTGTGACAGGAGTGCCACAGTTCAACATAGAGCATCAGGATGTGTGTAGAGGGTGTGCACTTGGTAAGTTTACCAAGATTGTTTTTCCCAACAGTGATAGCAGATCAGTTAGGATACTAGATTTGATACACACATATGTGTGTGTGGGCCTATGTCATGAGTGTCCTTGAGTGGTTGTAAGTATTATCTCACTTTCATAGATGACCACTCTGGGAAGACCTAGATCTATTTCCTGAAGGCCAAGAGTGAGGTCTTCATGAGGTTCCAAGAGTTCAAAGCTCTTGTGGAGAACCAGACAAGAAAAAAGATCAAGGTCTTACGGTGAAACAATGGATGTGAGTATACCTCCACGGAGTTTGTAGACTTTTGTACCCATGCAGAGATCAGGAGGCAGTTAACCGTTCCTTCCAACTCCCAACAGAACAGGGTTGCAGAGAGGAAGAACAGGGCCATTACAGGTGCAGCAAGATCGATGTTGCATGATCAAGCACTGCCTTTATACTTATAGGTTGAGGCTAGTGTTGTTGCAGAGTATCTGCAAAACAGGAGTCCCCATAGAGTTTTGGGGAGGAAGACTCCTTAGGAGGCCTTCACTGGGAGGAGGCCCGATGTTGAGCATATTCGCATTTTAGGATGTTGGACATACTCTCATGTCCCTTCTAAGAAGAGGACAAAGCTAGATCCCACGACGCGGAAGGGGATCTTAGTTGGATACTCAGAGGTCTCGAAGGCCTACCGGATCTACATTCCATCACAGCGAAAAGTGGTGGTGAGCAGAGATGTCAGATTTCAGGAGGGTAGAGCTTTCAAAATGTCTCTCGAGTCGAGAGATAAAGTTGAGGAGGTCCCGCAGATTCAGAGTGATGCATTAGAGGGAACACAGCCTCAAGTGTCGAGTACACCAGTTTCAAGGGTGACTAGGTCACCTTGTACGGCTTCAGGGTCACAGTTGCAGAGTATTCAAGCAGAGGGTGCAGAGGCTTCAGGATCTCAAAGTGTTAGGATGAGATCTAAGGATGAGACTCTTGGGCGTGGAGATATTACTTCTCCTTTGGTTACTTCAGGGAAGAGGAAACCGAGATGGTTTCAGAAGATCCTGAAGGAAGCCAAGGAGAATGTTGGAGAGCCCAAGAGGTTGTTCAGAGAGAGCAAAGTGTCGAAGAGTCTTAGGTCCTACTTGGCTATGGTGACGAGCATCACAGATGCAGAACCCACGACTTTTGCGCAGGCAGTTGACCAGCAGGTTTGGCGAGAGGCCATGTTGGAGGAGTATGACTCCATCATGCGCAATGATGTATTGGAGGTGGTGTCGAGGCCTGAGGAGAAGACAGTTGTGACTTCCAGATGATTGTACAAAACCAAGTATGTTGCAGATGGCAGCATAGAGAAACACAAGGCTCGATTTGTGGCGAGAGGATTCTCTCAAATAGAGGGAGTCGACTATGATGTGACGTTCGCACCAGTTGCGAGATACACTTCTATCTGGAGCATTATTGCCATAGCAGCAGAGATGGATTGGAGGATACATCAAATGGATACAAAGACCTCTTTTCTAAATGGCTTTGTTGAGGAGGAGGTGTACATAGAGCAGTCGCAGGGGTTTGAGGTGTTGGAGAGAGATTCTCATGTGTGCTTTCTGAGGAAGGCACTTTATCGACTGAAGCAAGCTCCAAGAGCTTAGTATTCACAGATAGATGCTTATTTACTTCAAATGGGGTTTGAGAAGAACGAGGCAAAACCTAACCTCTACTATATCATTCGAGGTGAAGATACACTTATTCTCATACTGTATGTGGATGATTTATTCATCACGGAGCGGAGCATCTCATAGTTGAGTGCAAGCTGAGCCTTGCATCAAAGTTTGAGATTACGGACATCGAGTTGATGCACTATTTCTTGGGCATGGAGGTTTGGCAGGAGGGTCATATCTTTCTGGGGCAGGGGAAGTATGCAACAGACACCTTGAGCAGATTTCATATGGAGGATTGCAGGCCCATGTCTACACCTATGGTCACCAACTGGAAGAAGCTTAGTGCTTCAAATTCCGGGTTGGTGGATGCTACGAGATACAGGCAGTTGATCAGGTCCTTGATGTATCTGGTCAACAGTAGACCAGATACTTGTTTTGTCGTGAACACTCTCAGCCAGTACATGGTGGACCCTAGGAGTGTTCACTGGATTGGGGCTAAGCATGTTTTGAGGTATATCGCAAGACCAATGGATTTTGGTTTGGACTATGACAGAGGAGATGGGGTGAGTTTGGTTGGCTACACAGACTCAGACTCAACAAGATGTGCCACTGACAGGAAGAGCATCGCAAGGTGTTGTTTTGGGTTGGGGTCAGGAGTTGTTTCCTAGTTCAGCCGAAAACAAAAGTCAATAGCTTTGAGTTCGGCCAAGGCAGAATACATGGCAGCCAGTCAAGCTTGTTGCGAGGCCATTTGGCTTCGTAAGTTGTTGGTTGGTTTATTTGGTCGGGACTTGTCTCCAACAGTCATTCATTGTGATAATCAGAGTTGTATCAAACTCTCTAAGAATCCAATGTTTCATGACAGATCAAAGCACATTGAGATCAGGTATCGTTTTATCGGAGACTAGGTTTAGCGTGGGGCAGTTTAGCTTCAGTATATTCCCACTGATGAGCAAGTGGCAGACATTCTCACCGAGGCCTTCCCAAGGGGCAACCATGTCTATTTCAGAGACAAGATGGACTTGGTGAGAAACACTTTCCTCGATAAGAGGGAGTGTTCAGTTTTGTGCACCTTGGGAAGTGGTCCCCTTGTATTTGTGAGTCTCTAAACACAAGAGGGAAATGTTTGACCCTTGTACCTTTACTTTATGATCTAATTTCACTTTGACTTAGTCACTTAAGTCAAAAAGTGAAATTTGTCTAAAGTGACTATAATTCACAATGTGGATGAATTAAGAGACATAAAGCAAACTATGGAAACTTGAGCAAAGTGGGTTTCCAAGTGAGATTTATGAGATGAGATCTCACCCATTGATTAGACTTGGCAAGAGCTAATCTTAGCAACTAATCTTTTAGGTTTGGCCTTAGAAGGCTAAAGGGGGCGCAAAGGGCAAAGAGAGGCTCTATTGTTCACTTGATCACTTGAGAGAGTTGGGTGAGGAGAAGAGAAGTGAGAAGAGAGGGTTTGAAGGAGAGAACTAGGGCGCACTTGTTCATGTAGGGCGTTGTTGACCACCTATTTCAACTAGGGGGTCAACTCCATGTACCATGAAGCTATGTACCTGATGGTGCAACAAAGTTGAAGACTTTCTGGTTCTACAAGGCAGTTTTTGCCCCCAACACTTCTTTTTGTAATTGGAATTCTCGCTCCCCTACGTGGGATAATAATGTAATGGGTCAGCATGGATCATATTTTAGTTAGTTGCCTAGGACTTTATCATTAGGGAAGTCCTTTCATCAAGTGTTTTTTATCCTCAGGTAATTTTTAATTACCCTTGAGTTTTTCACTCATAATAATCCTCCAAAGTGGTGGAAGGCGTTCTAATGATCGAGCCCAATGGGTGACTAGGGTCTAGGAATATTGTAAATGACCATGCTAGACATCTCCTAGAGTCTTGCAGAATTCCGTAGAGTCTGAGTAGTTTTTTTTAATTTTTTAAAATTACTCAGTTAATGGTAATTTTAATTAAAATTGATGTAAAAATGTAAAAACTAGGTCCTAGGGGATTTTGATAGGGGTGTGAGTACTCAAAAGAAATGGAATGAGACCCCCTACACCCTTGGACCAAGTTTTAGCTAAATTGGACAAGTTTTGCTAGGCCATTGTCCATGAGGACTCCAAGTCAGTCTTGAGTCGGCAATTTAATTGCTTAATTTGGCTAAGTCAAAAATGTCAAAAATTGTAAAATTAGCGAAAAGGTTTGAGAATGAGTAGGATGATTCCTAGCCATTTTCCTAAGTTGGAAAAGCACTTTTCTAACTTAATCAACCCCCCATGCCTAGCCACAACCTCACTTTTGATCAACCCCCTAGGGAAGTTGCGCCCCCCTTGGTGAGGAACTCACCCAAACTCAAAAATTAATAAAGCAAACACCTAAGCAATCTAAGTGCGCCCTCCTAGTGATCTAACTTGGTGTTTGACTAATCAAAAGGTGCTCCCCCTCACCCTCACCAACCTAGATGACTAAAACCCTAAAAGTGCTCCCTCGTTGAGATGATGAACTCTTTTGGATGAGTGACACTTGGAGTTCATCCAAAAGGGGTCTATCTTGTCTCCCGGGTATTAAAGAATGCCTACCCCTCCCTCATTTCACATCTATTCTCAGTGTAAAGTTATTATGCCCAAATCTCTCCCATCTTGCTCTCTTTCTTTTCTCAAGCTTGTAGCAAGTATTTGCTCATGCTTGCTTTCAATAATAGAAAAACTTTGGAGGAATATGGTGTGCATTGGGAGTACTCTTGGTGCATGATCTTGAGCTTCATTGAGGTGATTTGTATTGGTTTATTATTGAGTTTTCTTGCTTTTAGATTTAGAGTAGGAGATCCAAGCAAAGTATTTTGCTTGGACAGATTTATGGTAGTATTGTTATAGATCTTAGTGAGTTAGTTTCTATTTGGTTATGCAGAGTATTTTGTTAACATATATGAATCTACTCACCTCCTTTCTTGTCTTGTAGCTTGATCTCACATTTTTGCAGGTCACCAAGGGTTGGAAGAAGACAAATTTCAGATATGGAAATTTGTCTTTTCAACCATTAAAACCCTCTTTAATTTTTTGTTTTATTTCATACATATATTTGAGTATATTTCTGTTCTAGAATAGGTTATATTTCAATCACTTATTTACAGATTTTTGTATGTAAAATTTTTGTTGTTACTAACAGGAATTTTTTAAAGATTTTATGGTTATTGTGTAGCATTTCCAGCAAGCCCTGCTTGCTGATTTTCTACAAGTTTTGACCAGAAAGGGGGAGGTGATGCCCATTTGGGGCCATAAAACATCAAGGAAGAACCTCCCAAGTAAGGGTTTTGAATACCCACTTCTCATTTTCTATTCTTTCATTGTAAGCAAGCCCAAAGAGAGTCTCTTGGGCTTGCATTTCTCTAAGTATTTAAATTGCTGCATTTTCTATTTTCTTATTTGCCTACAACTAGCAAAGAGGATTGACTTTGTCACCCATGCTAAATCGTAAGGCTAGGATTTAAATTTAATTTTCTGTTATAAGTTTTTTAAATTCTTTGCCCCACTTGTCCTTAAGACAAGGTTGAGAGGCTAGGTGTTTTACTTTCTTGTCAAGTTAATTTTTTCATTTTTTTATTTTCACCCACTTTGGCACAAAATCGGTAGGCTTGTCCTCCTCCTTGTGCCTTAGTTGAGGTTGCAAGTTTTGTTTCAATTATTGTTTGTCCCACTTGTCCTTAAGACAAGTTTGAGTGGTTAGAATCTTCTTGTTATTTACTTTCCAAGTTCTATTTACTTGCATTATTTACTTTTGCCTACACCTAGCAAAGAGGTTTGGCTAAGCCAACCCATGCTAAATCATAAGGCTTGTCTAGCTTAGTTTGTGAATATCTCATCTTGCAAATTTTTGCTCAAGTTTCCTTTCCTTTCAAGTTGTTAAGTTGCAAAGCTATTTTAATCTTGCTATCTCTTGCTTAAGTTAGGCAACCATCTAATTGATTAATATCCTGTATCTTAAGTTGGGATCATTTACTTTGCAATTTATCTTTAAGTTTATAGTCTAGACTAGGAGGAAAATCAACCTAGTCTAATTAGGCACCTTGGGCTAGTACAACTTTCGCCACCAAAAAGGAGGCTTGTGGAGGCTACAGGGGGTGCTAAGTCGGGGACGACTTCACAGCACTAGGTGTCCCCCCTGCTTGAGCGCCCAAGTTTTCCGAGTTGACCTGTGGAACTAGGGAAGGGCCTTGTTTTCCCTTCTTCTTGAGCACCCATTCAATCATTTTGGCCAAAGTGGTAAGAGTCTAGGGGTAGACATATAGTTTAGGCTTGTTTCATAACATCTTAAGCCCCCCTAATCAAAGAGAGACTCTAAAATTAATCTAAAACCTACCTACTACACTTCACAACATTCTTGCTTTACATTTTCAGCATCTTTTAGTTGTGCATACCTTCTTGTTCAAGGCTTATTTTCATGCGTATGGTTTTAATTCATTAGCACGTTTCATTTCCAAGCATTTACTTTCAAGTTGGGCACTTTACTTTCAAGTTTCACTTATTTTTGAGGTTGTTTATCTGCCCAAGGGCGTGCTACTCTCAAGTTGTGCACCATCTCTTTGGGGCACTTGCTTGTAGCTTCCCTCTTGTTTCAGAAGTTGCGAACTTGATCTTCGGTTGGCTCTTTCATCTACTTGAGTTGCGCACTTGTCCTTTTCCAAGCTTTTCCAAGTTTTATGTTCATGGTTAGTTAGTTGTCTCTTGTTCATTGGCAATAGTTGACCTCTTGTTGTATATCTCTAAATATTCTTTGTTTTTGTCTATATTGTAACTTACATTTTCATTGTATA
>JASDQU010884375.1:31241-47717 GCA_032191745.1 Picea mariana
TTATAAACATATACAACTACTAATACTGATCAAAAATACCATACAGACCTTCTTATAATGAAAACATTCACAATTTCACAGCTTATGAGCATAATTATCAGAATACATATATTTCCAGATGCCAGAGGCAAAACACTTATCAGAAATAACACCAAGTTTTACGCCACTGCTGAGAGGGGTGCTCATTTCCACCCAACTGTAGGCGTAGCGACTCCCAGCGGATTTACCACTAGCCACCCCCGAGCTGAGACCACGATGTTGTCGAGACTGCGTCTCTCCGTCTGCTAGTGACCAAAAGCGAAGGTTGCAATCCTTCCTCTCTGCTATCACTCACTCTGCGTAAAGGTTGCCAGAGTTCCCCTCGCATCTACCCTTTCAATCATCTCTGCCATATGCCTTATCCTCTCGCGAGGTTGCATGTGGAACAATTACCCTCGCGCCGATCAGGCCTGACAGCTCTACGAATGGGAGGTTCACCATCCCATCCCTCATCAAGCCATCCGCCTACCAGCCTGCGAGGCATTGAATTTCAGGGCCAGCGAGCCACTTTTGGTTCTCCGGGCCAGTGGAGTCCAAATACGGTATTAAATTCTCGGTGGAAGTTAACGCCACCTTTTCAGGTGTCTTCCACCGCCATCGTGGTCTCTTTTTCTGCACATCCCCCCATCAGCAATCCTGCAATAAATTCATAATGTCATTCACATTCATTGACCTCTTCCTCAAGGTCCATTTACATCACATATTCACATTTATGAGTTTGCCATAGTTCTTGGCCAGTCCAGTTATATATTTACAAGTTGGGGGAAACAGGGTGTTACAGTGCGCAATTTTGGAGGAGAGTTGTCATTGCAGCTGCTGCAGCTAGCAGATTTCAGTTTTGGCCTAGACTCTCTCTTGGTTATGGTTTGGACTCTCTTATCAGCTCTTGTTACTCTTGTTTGGTGCGTTATCCTTGGAGAGAGGTGTGTTATCTTGTTTAGGCTATCTAGCATAGGGTTTTCTTCCGAAATGATTTGATGTCAAGGTTAAGGTGCTCAAGGGTGGCTTCGGCCTATGGTTGGGTGACAATAGTGATATTTTCTATGGTTAAACTAGCACATCCATTATATTCTAACAAGTAATATGTTATAGAATGTATTCTAGCTAGAAGAAAATGCTAAAGCAAGCATTCTAACTAATGCTAGCATTAATCCACCTTCGACCAATGCATAAGAAAATATATGATTCAAAAATACCATATACGATGAAATACTTTGGATATGCCAACATATATAACATTGGGAATAGCGAAGCCGGCAATAAGACCTCCAATCCGTTGTCCAATCAGATCATGACAAATATGGTACTTTTTATTATATAAAAATTGGTGTTTTCACTTCCCTGGTTCCAACAATAGATAATATGGAAATATTTGTGGTCAATGGACAATCTAATACGAGGTCAACGAATTATCGATCGCTATAGTCCCTCTATGCCTACAGCAGGGACTAATAAGTGTGATACATAAAGGAGCACATTACACAAAGGAAAAACATTTTTAAAGGAGCACATTACACAAAGGACAAAACATTTTCAAAGGATCACATTAATACAAAGTGTACACATCATTCCAATGTTGTAAGAGCACATTAAACAAAAGTTCTTAAAGATTGTGCATGAGGTGGAACATCCATACAAGTTTTAAAGGGGTACATTAAGACAAACTTTAAGAAGTGTGCATGATGTGGCATATTAGGACATGTTCTAAAGGGGCACATACCATGTCACACCTAAACGTATTTTCCATGCAAAACATGTATCATACCCAAAACTTTATCTAGTGCAATACACATTAAGGTGGCTCTCCAAACATGTACCGCACCCAAAATTTTATCTAGTGTGATACCCTCAAAACATTTTCTAACCAAAGTTTTATGAAGAATGAATAAGGAAATGTCTATTGTGGTGCGAATAAAACATTTTTTGTGTGTGTGGATTCGCATTATTCTAAGTTGTTAAGGGGAGCACATAAAGGCAAAGTTTTAAAGTGCACAGAAGAAGAAAACAATTTCAAGGGGTTTGCCCATAAAACAAAAAACTTAAGCCATTTAAGTTTCTCATCACATAAAAATTTGAAGGGAGTGATATATCACACCAAATATTTTTTAAGTGAAATAAACAAGGTTTTCGAGGTTAAAAACAACATAGCACATCAAAAGTTAAAAGTGGCACGACATAGGATGTATCACACCAAAAGTTAAAATTAGTGTGATACGGGGTGTATTGCACCAAAAGTTAAAAGTGGTGCAACACAACACACAAKAAAAAACATGTTTTGTTGGTATTTGCACCATAACTTTTGACCCTAAATTATTTATGTTAAATTCATTTTTTCTAAAATATAATTTAATTTTTTGTATATTTGTAACTTATATATCTTGCGGTGATGGCATCTAGGTACYGACACTAAAAACAATATTATACATTTTAATACAATGACATTATGAATGAGGGAAATGATAGTAAAAACATGGATGCTAAACATTSTGGCGAGATGGAGCCACCAATATACAGCAGTGGATTTTCAAATGTTATGTACAGAGTCATACTCATTAGGAAATGATGAGAAAGAGAGAGCATTTAAATGGACACGGATGTAACAAGGACAGAGGATGAAATACCAACACATGAACAACAATCAAATGTGGATCCAAAATGATAAGTGATGAAAACCTTTAGCAAAATATTGAGCATGGGAGCACACATAAGATACACATGTCCATTAGTAAACCTAAGGCGGAGGAGTTACACATCATTACCCCAAGAAAATTGGATATTTTATTTTTATTTAATTGGAATCCTTAAGCATGTATATAATGATCAAAGGGGGAATGAGGTGGCACCAAATTAATATAAAATTCAATATAATCAAGTCCTCTTGGAAAAAAGGCCGAATAAGTAATTTGGAAGGCCAAGAAATGAGAGGGGTGGTTTCTTGGATGAAACTAAAGTTGCCACTTGGCCACCAAGCCAGGAGAGAGAAATTATTCTATAAACAATTATAAATTCTAGAAACTCTAAAGAGAAAGGGATTTTGGCTCTTGTATATTTCATGTACTACTACTAGAAATTTTAATGAGGAGAAGTCATTTTCTGGAGAGCTTCATCTCCTGTGTGTATTTGTTATGGACTTTTCTGTTGCTTTTGTTGAACACTGGAGCTGTGTAAGAATTTATCTCACAATGTAAGACTATTCTCATGTGTAGTTATTGCATTCTTATTATTAGATATATAAGGCTTAATATATAATAAAGTCACTTTATGACTTTAGAATATGTTAATGTTCACTTTTTGTGTAAATCAATCTATCCCACAATCATAAGTAGAAATGATTTACTTAATGAACAATGATATATAAAAAGTTAAACTACTTTGTAATAGATGTGTCAATTATTCATTGATAGTATCATATGGTGTTATTATGACTATCTTTCTTTGAGCTTAGTTATGTGACTCAACCTTATCTAGGGTTTCCTCATTTAGTGATCTACCTCATTTTGTAATACTTATTTTTGTCCTTTGGAAATTTTTGTCTGAATCATTGAGCATAGGACTAGAGATGGTTGTTTTAATGCTATATTGTTCTAGGTTTGCAACCATTTACTCATATTCTTCTCTTTATTCTCAGCGAATTAATTTGTGGTTTATTGACAAGGGCATGTTTGGTTTTGTGTTTTCTTTCTGGATTTTATTAGTCATGCCCACACACATGAATTTTCATCTTATATTAGTTCCATTTCATTCTTCAATTTTGAAAACCATAAATAGTGGATCCAGTTGCAACTAGTAAACCCTGAAATCGGTAATGGCTACCGAGCCAAAATCTGAATGGATTCCCTATTCCAAAAAATGAAGAGTCTAATTGGGACTTCTCATATAGGGTAACCCCTACTATTGACCAAGTTCATTTCTACCTGTCAACATGAACCTAAGATCTCTTTGGATCAATTTGGAAATATGAGAGTTGTGAGATATTAAGAATTTGGAATTTGGTGAATTATGAGAGCCAAGTCTCCAATTACTATGATTTTCTTTATTCCTCCTGATTCGAAGATAGAAAATCCATATATCAAATATATTTCCATTGCTTGATTGTTGGTGGATTCACCAATCCCCCATGCATAACTTATTTAAATTTTTCCTTTGGGGTTGATGACAACACCCCTGTTACGGAAATATTCCCCTGCGGGCAAGTGAACTATCCCTTAGATTAAAGACCCCTATACCAAGACAGAAAATTACATTTGGACACTACCATTCCTATAAATTCATTTTGTCCATCGAAAAAAGAGAGAAGGAGGGGAAGTATGATGCACCTTGTTTATGATGTTTGTCCAAGCCGCTCCAATCCGTGAGCTTGATATTCACTCTCGGTATGAATCTCTACATGCAATGAACAACAAGAAACAAACGAATATCTCCTACTCTAATGGATTAGACAAGGCAAATTCATCTATGTAAATTAAGTCAAACATAGGCAAGCACATGTAAACATGCACTTGAAGGAAATAGGCCAAGTATATCAAATGAGAACCAATAAAAATTACAGACATGAATAATGTTAGTTGCAACTCCTCCAATCTATCCTTGTCCAAACCCTTTCATGAATCCCAAGATCATAAGTTTGGTATCTTTTTCTGTCTCCTCCAGAATCAAAGGTTTAATACCTGAAAGCTTCTCCTCTTTCACCCTCGGAATGGCCTCCTTTTATATACTTGGGAGCCTCAACCACCATGAGTAGATTTGGGGATTATTTGAGGATATGACTCCTTTAGATTAGGATCTGATCCTAGGATAGTGCCATAGGATAGCATTCGATCCAAACCAACCTCATCCCTAAGAGTTGGCCCTCAGAAAGAGGAAAGATTCTCCAAATTTTCCTCTAACCAAAATGAGTGCTCCCCTATAGTTAGAGACAGAGCGTTGATCCTAGATCAGCGTTCCATAAATAAGGTAAAGGGGGAGTTGATCTATGGGGTATCACTCCCCCAGCATGGACAGGGGGCGTTACCCTTCAAAAATGCCCAAAAACTGGTCGATTTTTCAAGTAAAAAGTGTGTTTATGGCCTTGAAATGATGGGTTTATTCCTTCAATATGATTAGGTATCATGGAAAATGTTCTTTGATGGTTTAAAGGGGTTTAAATAAATATAAACACATAGAAAAGTGCATGTGACACTTAGTAAGGTACATACGACACTTGACGACACTTGCGACACTTAACAAGGTGCATATGACACTTTATGACACTTGCAACACTTAGGGTGAGATAATTAAGTGTGGAATTTTGATGTGTAACACCCCCCTACCTACCCTGCCACCTACCACTCCATGGGTTTTTTTTTTTCAAGATCATGATTCTAAATGGTTGTTAGTTTTTCATATCCAATATCATAAAATGAAGGGAAAATTATTTTGGTATTGTATTAACTTTTTAGAATGATTGAAACTTGGAGATAACTAATAATGCATAAATAATTTGATTAGACATGTTTATTAAATTTCCACTAATTATACTTTTATTGTCTGTCATGATTTTGGTCTACCATTTTTTTAAACATCTATCATTACATAACTACAAAAACTAACTAAAATTGTAATAATTAAGAATACATACATAATTATCCAATTATAAAAAACCATAATAAAATGACACATCCACAACATAAATGTTTAAATAAAATGTGTACATATCACTCTTCCTTACCATCACCCTGATTCTCTTCCTCACTTGGCATGATAACTTTGTTGTGTTCAAAAACATGTTTTGATCTCAAATTGTGTCTTAGTACAAACTAAAAAACACTCGGTTACGGTGTTTTGGGAAAACATAAGGCTCCATATTTTCATATCACATCTTTTTAAAGTTAATACACATTATCCACTATCACAATATTCCTTTAAGTTACTCTAGTTGAAGGTATCCCGCCCCTTGCACCTAAAACTAACACATTTTAAAGATGAGAAGTCCACTTGCACAATCCCTTATATATTTTAAATGTAACCTAACTTCCCTTATATTAGCTTTGATCATGGTGGCTAGCATGACTAAATTGGTTGAAATCAACCTCCACTCAACATTCAAGTGTGACACGTCCACCATCGACATCCTCCATGTAAACATGATGTAAATATGCCCACATAGATGGGAACAAATGCATGTTTAAAAATGCCAACAAAGGATGGTTTCATGTGTCCAGTAACTTGAGCATTAATAAGAACATAATACATGTTATAATTCAAATGTGCATTATTAAATGAAACAAGTGACATGGAGCGACTATTACAGAATTTCTACACCAAATCTCTATGTTTAGTGCATCCTCTTCACCACACATGTAAAAAAAGAACACACCATATTTTTGTTTGATCTAGTCAGCCACCCATATGCTGGGAAATATCATTGGCATATTTTCTATTTGTTTGATAATGCATGCTTATACCATTCAATTTTACCAATTGTTTCTTGTCATTGTCATATTTCCTTCTCTTCTCTTAAAACAACGTGACCCATGGTTGTGTTGACCATGTGTTGTAAATAAAATATGTATTGATGGAATCAATTTTGGAATATGCTAATGTATTCATAAAATTAAATAAATAGTATGAGATCAAATATTTATTATCAACTTCAATACAAATAGTTACTTTATACAAAATTGACAAAATATAAGTGATTTACTCTTTATAATGTTCCTTTTTCTATTGGTTTGGAGTAGCTCCCCTTCCATTTTGTACTCATCTCGATGGTTGTCCCAAACCACTCTTCCTAGTGTGTCGTTAATTTTATTGATGTACTTACTAGCATAATAAAACGACTCATATACCATGAACCCCTCGTGTTTTTCCCTTTGTCAAATAAAACCCTTCAACTTTTTCATGTACCTCTCCAAGAATAACATCAAATGACATGAGATCACCTCAGCTAATTAAACCTCATGAGCTAGGTGAATTAGAAGATGGACGTCCAAGTCCATGAAACTCATGGACAGTTCCTTATCAAACAAACAAACAATCTCAATTATGTCTCCATGTAACCATGGAATATTATCCATGTGAATCTCCTTTGATGTAATCCAACATACAAATGTATATTATTTATATATGGTGTGTCATAGGTCCTATAAAAATTCATGGTTCAAATAAACCATGCATGAGCAAACAATAATGACACTACAAAATAAACACATGAAAAAATAATTGGGATAAAACTATGAGTGTATAGCATATAAACTACAATGCATAAAAAGAAGGATGCAATCGAGATATATACCCTTAGAAGGTTCATATGGTCATGTGATTTCAACCTTGACAAGTGCCCTTCTATGGTGAAGTAGCA
This sequence comes from Picea mariana, assembly GCA_032191745.1. Lineage (NCBI taxonomy): Eukaryota > Viridiplantae > Streptophyta > Pinopsida > Pinales > Pinaceae > Picea > Picea mariana. Next base: position 38,620 of record JASDQU010884375.1, read on the forward strand.
TCATAGAGTCAACCTATATAAAGAAGGTTTCTTTACACCTACTATAACATCCTTTGCCGGAAACAAATCATGTTTCTTCAAAAACCATGGGACATCACTTTATTTAAAACACCAAGAGGGACCAACCTCTCTTGTACTTCATTTTCTTGGACAATGTTTATTTTTAGTATTTGAAGAAATAAGATGTCCCCTAACAGCTAATGTATCACTCTTTTTCATAATATGTGCCTCAATAAAAAAGATGAAACATTTTTTAATATATGGATGGGATCTAGTAAGTGGGAAATCTTAAGATGCTCCCAATATGGAAGCTCATAAAATCTGTATTTCCTTTTGATCCTAATGGAAATTTTTCTCAATGAAAGTGTTGAAAAATTCAGGATCATTGAACATTGGCTCCCCATTTGAATTGAACAATTCTATAATTTCCTTCTCCTTCTATGTTTCACATGCCCTCAACTACTCTGTTGATGTCATTATTTAAAGTGTTTGGGTTCACTTTGATTTACCATTTAAAGTAGATATGTTCTTATATAAGGGTGATCTTCTAAGAGGAATACCCTTAAGTAATCATACACCATATTTTGTAGGTGGTCGAACCACCCAGACTTTATAAAAGGTCCATAACATTTACATCCATGATACTCTTTTTTTACAAGACTTGCAATTTTATTGTATACATAATAGGTTAGTGTCAAAGAATATAGTTGCACCAAATTAAATATTCCAAATAACATTATGGATATATACAAAGCAATCATCATTCTTACCAAAGTAAACTCCTAGTCTTGGATAATCATCCATGGTGTAAGCACATATGCCATACAACATGAAATACCTCTCCTTATGATGGGTCTTAATACATTGTATAAATGTATCCCTTGCCATAATTGGTTAAATTCATCAATCAATGGTTGTATACAAACATCCATTCCCTTCACTTTTCTTCTACCAGGATCTATAAGAGACAACAAAATATGTTCATTCTTCACAGACAACCATGGGGGGGGTATTGTTATTGAACACTACCACTGGCCAAACACAATAGTTGGAGTTTTAAAAGGAATCACTTTAATTATGTCAGATAACATTATGGATATATAAAAATCAATCGGCATGCTTACCAAAGGAAACTCCTATTCTTTGATAATCATGCATGGTATAGGCACATATTCCATACAGCATAAAATACCTCTCCATTAAGGTGGGTCTTGATACATTGCATACATGTATCTCTTCCCATAATTGGTTAAATTCATTCATCAATAGTTGTAGACAAACATCCATTCCATGTTGGAGTTACTTCACACACACCTAGGATTTCTTTTTCCTAAGTTTTTTCCTTGTTTATTAATCATAATTAATCATTATCCAGTCTCCTATATTTTAGGGGACAATATTCCACCTAGAGAATATTCTCTTTCAGTCGACACTTCAGTTTGACTAGTTGAGTTGAGTTTGTTGATTTTTCAATAAGCTAGGTTAAGCATGTAGTCCATTTCAATTTGCATTTGTCTTAACCATAAACAAGAATGTTGCAGCAACCAATATCACAAGAAAAAACATCATGCACAATAACACAAGAAGTATCCTGGGAAACCCTTATCAGCAAGCAAAGAAAACCCAGCCAAATCCTTTGCTATATTCTTCAAGAGAAAGACCTTCACCACCATAAGACTTAGCACACAAGATGGTGCTCAAACCCTGGAAGACTAGCACCTGAGAGAGGTGCGCACTTTTCCCAAGAGGATGTACTTGTTGAAATTTCCAAACTTGTGTGTAGGATATGATTCCACAATGGGGAATCTTCCTTTACTTATATTAGACTTGTCCTATCAACATAAGTGTCCATTGGAACAACAGGGCTAACCTCTCTAAGTCACATTATAATTAATATTAACCAAATTAATTATCTTTTATATTTATTACTAATCACATTAAGGTGGAGCCGACCTGTACCCTTTACATTACAATTAGGGTTACAGGCAGGTCTTACTCTTCGACGATATAGCAAGGGATCTGATACACCCACTAGTGCTCATCCACTAGGCGCACATCCATAGAGATGTCCATATCTTTGGCTCACTGCATTACACGGAAGAACCATATCTTCACACGTTCACATGTGCTCGTCCATAGGCACGTCCACTCTACAGATCTTCTTTCTCACTGCCTCAAACAAGAGAATCATCTGGTGTTTCTCATCAACTCTTTTGCTCAGAGGAGGCTAATACATCATATTCATTTATGTTCACATGACGATGCACCCAGCACTTTAGGATTTCACATGTTCACCTTGTGTTCAGCCACAGGCATGTCTAACTCAACAGATCACGTTTCCCACTGGATAATCATCTGGAGCTCTTCTCAACTCTCTGAATGGAGGAGGTCATCTCTACGTTCCATCTCTATCTCAGGTAGGAACCACGTACCCTTATTAGGGACTTTCTCTCAGGTTTGTAAGCTAGATAAAGACTCACATAGTTGCAATGATCCACATCTCACAGGTTTTTAATTTGGAGAATGTCTCACATAGCTGTAATCATCAACACTCCCTCTCAGTTAGGGAGGCATTTTCCACCAGGACAAGTCTCTCATGGAAATACTCGAACTTGGTCTTGGCAAGTGGTTTGGTGAAGATATCTGCAATATGTTCATGAGTAGAAATATATTTCACTTGAACTGTGTTCCTTTGCACCATGTCTCTGATATAGTGATACTTGATTTCAATTTGTTTCGATATGTCATGAAACACTCGGTTCTCGGAGAGCTTTACATAGCTCTGGTTATCACAGTGAATAGTAGTAGGATCCATCTCGTGATCAGATAAGTCAATCAGAAGTTTCTGAAGCTATACTGCTTCACGAACTGCCACACTCAGTGCTATGTACTATGCCTCTATGGTGCTTAAAGCCACAGAGCTTTGTTTTCTGCTACACCGGGAAACCATGGYCAATCCTAAGGTGAAGCAACAACCGGAGGTGCTCTTTCTGTCTACTGCACTTCCTKCCCAATATGCATCGGCATATCCTTGTAGGTTCAGTTCCACATTCGATGCATATCTCAAGCCATAACCAATTSTACCTTGTAAATATCTCAACACATGTTTTGCAGCTATCCAGTGTGTATGTTTTGGTTGTCTCATAAACTATCTAAGCACATTTAYTGCATAGGAAATGTCTGGTCCGGTGTTAACCAAATACATCATAGATCCAATCAACTATCGGTATAAGTGTGGATCTACATCTCCTGAATCAGTATCACTCATTTTCTTTAAATCCATTACCATTGTAGTAGGCATGGATTTTCATTATGTCATGTTGAACTTTTTCAGTATCTCCATAGTATATTTCCCTTGGCTTAGAAAAATCTCATATGTTCTCTACCATACCAAGAAATAATGCATCAATCCCAAATCTGTCATTTCAAATTTAGCAGTCAAAGCTTGTTTGCATTCAGCAATGAGTCTCTTTGAACCAGTGAGGAAAAGATCATCCACATATAAGACCAAAATTAGACACTCATTGCCATCAATGTGATAATACCAGTTTGGATCAGCAATACTTTTGTTGAAGCCGAAACTCATCAGAAATCCATCCATTTTCCCGTACAAAGCACGTGGTGCTTGCTTTATACCATATAAGGATTTCTTTAACCTGCATACATGTGATTTTTCATTGTGTACAACGAAACCTTCTGGCTACTCAATATAAACTTCTTCCTCAATTTCACCATTGAGAAAAGTTGTCTTTACATCCATCTGATGCAGTGTCCAACCCATGGAAGCATCTAGCGCAATGATAGATCGGATGGAGGTATAGATGGCTACTGGTGAAAAGGTCTCATCATAGTCAACTCCCTCTACTTGTGAAAACCCTCTGGCCACAAATCTTGCTTTGTATTTTTCAATGCTTCCATCAGCAGCATGCTTGATTTTGTAAATCCATTTGGAAGTCACTACGGACTTTCCCTCTGGTCTTGGAACAACATCCCATACATCATTTTTTAAGACAGATTGATATTCTTTAGTCATGGCATCTTGCCACACTTGTTCACCTAAATATTATCCATGACAAGTTGGCTCTGAATCAATAATGTGGGTCATGGTTGAAAGGTAGCTTGAGAATATTTTTGGTCTCTTTCTTTCTCTGGTTTTTCCTTGTCGGGATTTATGCCCTTCTGCTTCTCATAGATTTTTTCGTGCCCAAGCAGGCATTTTATGTCCAACTATAATGTCTCTAGGTATGTTTCTTGGAGAAATGGAATCGGTTGGAGCAACTGGATCAACTAGAGATATTACCTCATCTGGGATAATATATGTCTCCCTTTGAACTACTCAAGGGGGAGAAGCTATTGTTTCACTATCAATTTCCATCTGAGCTTCTCTAGATTTCTAGAAGCCTACTTCTTCTTCAAAAGTAACATCTCTGCTAACTTCAATTTGTCTCTAATTTGGAATGTAGATTCGATATGCTTTTGAGGATTCATTGTATTCTACAAATGTACCCTTTCTTCCTGAAGGTTCTATTTTGGATCTCTTTTCTTTGGGTATATAAAGATATACTGGACATCCAAATATTCTGAAGTGTCTGATCTTAGACTTCACTTTGGTGAATTTTTCTTCTGGAGTAATGTTATTCAGGATCTGATGAGGACTTTGGTTTTGAACATGTATTGTTGTCATACATGCTTCTTCCCATAGAGTCATAGGTAGAATCTGATCATGTATCATTGTTTTAGTTGCCTCAATGATAGTTATGTTTTTCCTTTCAGCAACCCCATTTTGTTGAGGGTTGTAAGGAACTATGAACTCCCTCTTAATTCCTTCTTCAATACAAAAACTGTTGAATTCTTTTGAGGTGTACTCTCCTCCATTGTTTGATCTTAATATTTCGATTTTTCTTTCGGTCTGGTTTTTAATCTGAGCTTTGAATTCTTGAAACTTGGCAAGGACTCCATCCTTGTTCTTCGGAAATTAAATCAAATTTTTCCTGGAGTAATCATCTATGAATAGTACATAGTATAAGTACCCATTTAAGGATGCAACAGCCATTGGCCCACATACAACTGAATGTATTAAGTCCAAGATTTCCTTGGATCTATTGTCACTGCTAGGAAAAGATCCTTTAACATTTTTTCCAAGGGCACAACCTTTGCAAACACCTTTATGTTGAATCTATATCTCTGGTAGATGTGTTACCATTTTCCCTAGAGTTGGAAGAGCTCTATAATGAATGTGAGCAAGTATTCTATGACATAACTCACTCAAGTTGATAGTGTCATGCAATAAGGCTTGAGTTGGTTTGATGGCCAATTTTTACAAGTTGTTTACTAGGACACCAATTACTTTGGAAGAGATTATATGAGAGTCTTTGTGCCATGCAAGAACTCTTCCTTCTGAGAAAGTAATTTTGTAGCCTTTTTCTTCCAAGGCCGAAATAGAGACAATGTTTCTCTTCATTCCGGGTACATATAATACTTCTTCTAGTCTGAGCTGCATATCTGAATCTAGTTGGAAAGTAGAAGTTCCAACTCCTCTCACATTATATCTTGCATCATCTCCAAGAACAACATGTAGATGTGTCTCTTTCTCAAMAAAATGTGTTAAATGATTTCTACGACCGGTCATGTGCCTGGAGGAACCACTGTCAATTAGCCAAGTACTGTCATTGATAGGAACCATACCTGAGAGTGTTGAGATGTTGATGTCTTCATTTCTTTGAGGTCTTKCCTTCCTAGAACTGAKCTTGCTTCCCATCATGATTTTGCTCATCTTCACAAACCCTTGTCAACTAGGCTAGAAAACCTAACGGCTAGGCTAGGCTAGMACTTTTAGTTTTTGTTGGGATTATGACTGCCAACAATAAGCCTTGATAAATATGATAKCCCTGGTAAGATAAGGAGCTTCTTCAAGAAGTTTGCAGAAATACAATTCTGAATTTTTTTACAGAATTTGGCAAAACCCTAGAAACCCTCAGAGCCAAAAAATAAAAAAACTCGGAAATGCAATCTCAGATTTTTTGGAGGTGCGCTGAAGGAGTCTATACACTCCTATTTTATTTTTAGCCCCTGCATCCAAGTTTTGAGTGTTGAAAATTCTCAGAAGAGGAGGTCGTACAGAATTTCTGGAAACCCTAGGAGGGTCGTACGGTTTCTGCAGAAGTGAGAGAGAAAGGCTGGAAAATGCTTGTGCAATGGGATMTTCAAGACCTATGCTTTAATACCATGTTGTTTTTTCATTAAGCTAGGTTAAGCATGTAGTTCATTTCAATTTGTATTTGTCTTAAACATAAACAAGAATGTTGCAGTAACCAAGATCACAAGAAGAAACACCATGCATAAGAACACAAGAAGTATCTTGGGAAACCCTTCTCAACAAGGAAAGAAAACCCAGCCAAATCCTTTGCTATATTCTTCAAGAAAAAGACCTTCACCACCAATAAGACTTAGCACAAAAGAGGGTGCTCAAACCCTAGAAGACTAGCGCCCAAGAGAGGTGCGCACTTTGCCCAAGAGGGTGTACTTGCTGAAATTTCCAAACTTGTGTGTAGGATATGATCCCACAATGGGGAATCTTCCTTTACTTATATTAGACTTGTCCTATCAACAAAAGTTTCTATTAGAATAATAGGGCCGACCTCTCTAAGTCACATTATAATTAATATTAACCAGATTAATTATCTTTTACATTTATTACTAATCAAATTAAGGTGGGGCCGGCCATTCATTATTCATAACGATTAATGAGAATTCTTCTATTCTTTCGCTCCTTCTTCTTCTTTCTCAATTTCTCTCTACAAATGTGGGTAGTATTTTATAGCTAGATCTATTATGTGCAGGTTCAACACATTTACATGTTATCAGAGCCGACGGACTGCTTAGCGAAAGCTACACCAAAATGTTTTGCAAGTACAAAAGATTGAAGACAACGGAAAGATGGATTTCCAAAAAAAATTATTCTTGCAACTTACAACTACTTTGCATGGAAGGAGAGAATAATGATTCATCTCTGAACCAGAGGATTGTACAGGTTAACCTTGAATACAGATACAGAACCGACATCATCCATAGAGACATGCAAGTACTTAAATTAGATGGATGAAGCACTCGGAACAATTTGCAGTCTTATTTCTCCCGATCTCCTTTTTCACATATCTTCCTGTAAAACTCCCAATGAATCCTGGACCACCTTGGAAGGGCTCTTTGGAAAACAGGATGAGATGAGGAGGCACATGCTGGAGGTGGAATTTCTCACATTGGATCCAAAAATCTTCGACAATATCCAATATTTCTTTACAAAATTCAAGGATTTATTGTTGCAACTCAAATCTTGCGGGGTTGATAAATATGAGGAGAAACAAATGGTTCTCACCATTCTCTCCAAACTTGGTCCTGAATTCTCTGTATTAGTATCCACATTCCATTCTGTTAGATTCACCTCTAGAGCCACCTGGAAGATGCCTTCTCTTGAGGACTTTATCGAATCCCTGACACAAGAGCAAACCAAGCTCATCAACATGGGAAAAATCAAAGACCCAAAGGCGCATGCACTTACTTTGAAAGATGGAAACCACCAATATCACTAATCTAAAGATAAATACAAAATGAAATCTCATGCACATCCGAAGAAGGAAGGGCACACAAAACCATTCACCAATGCCTCTGGATCCAAAGGGGGTAAGGGAAGAAAAGGGGATAAATGTACGTATTGTCACAAAGGATTCCATCCAAAATCTGCATGCATGAAAAAAAAATAGATCTAATGTCTCAAATACTTCAGCAAAACAACCTTGGAGATTGCATCCCCGAGGGTGCCAAGAAGAAGAAGCTAGAAGATCTGAATCCCAAGAAAGGCAATTCTAGCCATGCCTTGATTGCCATCAATTCCTCTCTCGGTGCTTGGGTCGTAGATTCAGGAGCATCACATCACATGGCTGCCTCAAAAGAAGTATATTCTTCATTGGATGCATGCAAAGATCCTCTTATTCTGATGGGGGACAACTCTTCTATCGAAGTCACCGGCAAAGGAAGGATTGAATTAACCAACGGAAGCTTTGAGAATGTGCTACACGTTCCCAAACTTTTCGTCAACCTTCTCTATGTGTATCAAATGACGAATTCCTGCATATGAAAGAAATTCATATTCACACCAAATGTCATGGACATCTGTGACATGCAAATCAACTCCATGGTTGCTACCGGTGAGGTAAATCATCAGTCTAGATTGTATACTTTTTCTGAATTCATTGAACATGATTATGCTTTATTGCTTACTAATGCTGATGAAAGTAGTAGGATATGGCACGAAAGGTTTGGAAATTTGAATTTCAGATACATGCAAGAGCTTAGCAAGCAAATATTGGTTGATGGTCTACCAGACATCCATTTCTCCAAGGGAATATGTGAGGGATGTGTTCTCGGAAAACACCCTCGAGAGAAATTCGACAAAGGAAAGTCTCAGAGAGCTTCTGCACCTTTAGATTTGATCCACAGTGACCTTATGGGTCCTTTTATGCATCCATCCATCAGCAAAGTGAGGTTTTTTCTCATTTTTGTTGATGATTTCTCACTTTTTACATGGATCTTCTTTCTTAGGAAAAAATCCGAGGTATTTCAACACCTCAAAGATTTCAAAGCCCTGGTTGAGACATAGTCTGGAAAGAAGATCAAAGTCTTTTGAACTGATAATGGGGGAGAGTATGTCAATCGTGATATCCATGATTTTTTCCATGAGGCAGGGATTCAGTTGCAGCATACATTTCCCTATACTCCACAGCAAAACGGAGTTGTTGAGTGGAAAAATAGATCTCTAAAGGAGATGGCATCTTGCATGCTGCATGCAAAGTCACTACCACAAAGACTATGGGCTAAAGCACTTAATTGTGAAACATACATCCAAAACAGATCTCCCCATAGATCTTTCAAGGATAAGACCAGGGATGATTTTAAGGATGGAAATTTATTTTAAAACATAGAATCCTTGGCGAATCTTAGTAATCCTTCATATGCCAACTATAAATGTTTGGCGATATTTTTGTAAAAATATTCAAATTTCTAAGGATTTTATATAGTTTGTATAAAATTTTGGCGATTTTTAA
>JASDQU010884375.1:50732-61747 GCA_032191745.1 Picea mariana
ATATAATTTTAATCACTGTGATCCATATCTGGTTTCTTCCAAATAGATAAAAGACATAACAATTGTTACTTCAGTTTGTGAATGACAGGTTTATCTTCTTCATGAATTGAATTGTTATATGTAGGTTTTTGCATAACAGGTTTCCCTTATTGCAGGAATTTATAATCATAAGATTGTTATGATTTTCTTTTATGTCTTGTTTGTCCTGTAAAACACTTCAAGGAGAAGCACAACCGATCGTTTACGAGAAGCTTACGGACTAACCGGTGCGAGTTTTCCTCCTCCGACCAGCTTAGAAGTTATCATATACAGGGCAGACTTGGAGCGTTTCCAGGTCAATTAGTCTGTTGTTTACTGCTTTCATTAAGTAGTTTAATTAAGATATAAGTTTAATTAGATTTATATTAGATTGTTTAATTTTAGTAATTATATTAGATCGTTTAATTTCAGTAGTTTTAATCTCTTTTTCATAATATATAAAAAACCAAAAAATATATCTTGTTGTCTTAGGGCAGAAAACACATGAGTTTTGCAGGTTTTAATTAAATCGGTAGGTTGTTTATAGTGTACATTTGTGAATAAGTAATATTACAACTGATAATTAGATAGTTGATTTGAGTTAATATAATAGTAATTAGTAGATTGTACGTAATAGTTAGAATAGTTAAATTTAGTTTTAGTTTATTTTGTAGTTTGTTTTAATTAGATTAGTGTAATAGTTTGTTTGTTTGTTTTTAGTTAATTTGTTTATTGTTAGTTAGTTTAGTTTATTTTATTTAGTTTTAGTTAGTTTTATTAGTTTTAGTTTGTTTGTTTATTTTGGTTAGATTACTTAGCTCGGATCAATTCTCTCTTTGGTTTTCTTAAAAGACCTTAGAGCGGCCAACGGAGCCGTTAAACTCGTCAGGGTGGTTCATTCCAAATGGATTGGGTTATTTAGACAACCCCGGACTGGTTCCACTCTCCCAGTTGATGGACGGTCAATTTCGCCCACCAACAACACTCCAGACCAGACCTCTCCTATGCAGTTGGCGCAGTTTCCAGGTTCATGCAAAAGCTGAATGAGCTACATTGGAATGTTTCAAAGTGTATCCTTCGATACGTATAGGGCACCATGACCTTTGGGATTCATTATGCAGCAGACTCTACATTAGATCTCATCGGGTTTAATGATTTTGACTGGGATGGCGATAGCACTGATCGCAAGTCCACATCTGGTTACTCACTCAGTCTTGGTTTTGGGCCTATCTGTTGGTTGAGCAAGAAGCAAGCCGACATTTCTCTATCTTCAGCTGAGGCAAAGTATAGAGGGGTAGTTAACATAACCATTCAGGCTATGTGTCTACAACATTTTCTCACTAATTTGGGCATTCAGTTTCATCGGTCAATCATCATCTTGTGTGACAACCAGAGCACTCTGAATTTCTGTAGAGATCTAGTTCAGAGGCAGTGAACGAAGCACATCAATATCTACATGCACTACATCCAAGACTTAGTACACGAGGGGATCATCGACCTACATTTATGTCCTTCAGCAGAACAGACGGCAGACATCTTCACCAAGACCTTCACTGAGTAGAAGTTCCATTCTCTGTGAAGTCATCTTGGAGTGAAGGACACAGTTTCCTAGCAACTATAGTTCTTATTTTTACATACATTGTACCTTAAGGGGGGGGGGAGGGGTTATCATGAGATTTTCCCTCTTTCCTCACTTTATTTCATTGTATATTTTGTATTTGGGTACCTAACATGGCCTCGTTGTCGGGACCCATTCTTTATTTTCACCATAGTGATGTTCAGGGGGGGTGTTGGAGTTACTTCACACACACCTAGGATTTATTTTTCCTAAGGTTTTTTCTTGCTTATTTTTTATAATTAGTCATTATCCAGTATCCAATATTTTAGGGGAGAATATTCCACCTGGAGAATATTTTCTTTCAGTTGACAGTTCAATTTGACTAGTTGAGTTGAGTTTAAATGTTGCATTGATTTTGTCACCATGCAACATCGGGATCATAACCATGATAATGCGCACTTGCCTTGGGATCATCACCATACTGATGCATTACCCTTGATTCCTTGATCTACTCCTCACTACTCTTTGTTTAGTCAGTTAACTGAAGACTAGTTGACTAGTTCACTTAGCTAGGTGGCAGTTCACTCCCGTAACTGCCTGAGAGACTAGACTAGTTGGCAGTTCACTCTTGTAATTGTTGGTGTGTGTCCAGATCACTCTAGACCACCACTATGGCACATTTTTTCTCCTCTAGTGTGCATTCATTGACTTATATAGAGTATATCATGTGTAAATTATTCATTATTCATAATGGTTAATGAGAATTTTTCTATTCTTTCTCTCCGTCTTCTTCTTTCTCAATTTCTCTCTRCAAATGTGTGTAGTATTTTCTAGCTAGATCTATTATGTGCAGGTTCAACTCATTTACATTCCCTTCACTTGTCTTCTACCAAGATGTCCATTCTTCACAATCAACCATGAGCAGGTATTGTTATTGAACACTTCCACAAGCCAAACGGAATAGTTGGAGTTTTGCAAGGAATATGGTTTAAATCCATCTATGAATATGTTCAATTGAAGGTTTCATACCTCATGTTTGAACTTATTAGGCCTTTTTTCCTATATATGCTTCATGTATATTGAATTTCCTAGAATTTGCATGATTCATATAACTCTCGGTTTCATTCTATGTGAGGCATTCCACCCCTACAACATGCCTGATTATTTGCTAAAAGATATTTTGAATACTTCCAATTGTAGGCATGTGCCTCAATATCGTATGAGGAGGACCATGTGCCTTACCCTTTTTAAATTTATGGCACATATTATGCCCACATTGTAGGAATATCTCTTTGTTTGCATATTCACCTCTATAAAGAACACAAACATTTAGACAAGTTGTTAGGTACCAGATCTATTATACTAAGAAAAAAACAGAAATACTGCAAAAAATACCAGTGGAACAACAAACTGTAGAGAACCACAATACAAAAAATGATACCTTTATTTATAGAAAGCAATGTTCACGTGCCTCTTTGAGGGGGCAACCTCCAGCAAAGTAGTGCTCTATTACAATAATTATCAAAACAAGGTTTTCTCATGCCTCCTCTTATTTATACTAATATTCTAAAGAACATTCTAGAGAAAGATCTTTCTAGAAGTAGAAGCTTCTATTAGGTCTTCTTACGTTGACTTGTTCACATTTATTAAATAGGCCTTATTAACTAATGTTCGTCTTTAGTACATGGAAAATATATTATTCTACCTACGTGAGGGGTTAGGTAGGTTAGGTCCCTAACATTCCCTCCCCCTTTAAGAACAACCTCATTCTCAAGTATTGAGATGAGGAAATTGTTGCAAAATGGTGGTCGTCTCCCGAGTGGCATCTTCTAGAATTGCTTCTTTCCACTGAAATAACACTTCCTTTATGGTGCATTGATGGAGACTACACTCTCACTAGTTCAAGATTGCTTGTGGCTACAACCAAATGGAACCTTCTTCATTCAACTCAGGTAGACTGGTTTGAGTTTGCCACTTACTTCCAATAACTTTCTTTAAGCATGAGACATGAAAAACATGATGGAGCTTAGAATGACTGTGTAGAGCTAATTGGTAGGCCATTGGCCCCACTCGTTTGAGAATTGTATATGGACCATAAAATTTGGGAGCAAGTTTCTTATAGTATTCAGCTTTGATTAAAGTCTTCTTATAAGGTTGCAAACAAAGAAACGCTTAGTCCCCTTCAGCAAATTGACATTTGGAATGACCCTAACATGCTTGTTTCTTCATGCGATTCTGAGCCATGATCAAATTTTCTTTGAGGGTACAAAGAATGGCCTCTTGGATTGTAATATTTTTGTCAACCTCATGAACTTTCAAGATCCCTAGCATGTATGAAAGAACCAACAATGGATTTTGTCCATAGACTACTTAAAAAGGAGTCATATGCATAGTTGTTTGGTAAGATGTGTTGCACCACCATTTAGCTAGGGGTAACCACTAATCCCATTGATTTTGTCTGTCTGATGCAAAACACCGCAAATATGTTTCGAAACACTTGTTGAAAACTTTAGTTTGGCCATCAATCTAGGAATGATAGGCAGTGTTGAGATTCAATTGGGTTCCTTGGAGCTTAAACAATTCTTGCCAAAAATTGTTGGTGAAAGTTGGATCTCTATCAGAGACAATAGAGTGAGGCATGCCATGAAGTTTGAATATGTTATCCAGGAAAATTTGAGCCATTGTGGATGTGGTAAAATGGTGTTGAAGAGCACATAAATGAGCATATTTGGAAAGACGATCGACTAACACCATGATGACTGAATTATTTCCTGATTTAGGTAATCCAACATTGAAATCCATAGAAATATCCCTCCAAATAGCAGGGGGAATCGGAAGCAGTTGGAGTGTGCCTAGGGTTTTGACTATCTCTCCCTCGTTGCATTGAGAGACATGGAATTCAATGACAAAGGTGTGGACATGTTGTTTCATACCATCCTAGAAAAATAAACATTTGACTCGTTCATAGGTTTTGGTAAACCTATAATTCCCAGTTGCGGGTGAATCGTGAAGCTCGGAAAGCATTGTGGATTTAAGTTGCGACTATTTTATTAAACATAGACAAAATTTGTAGCGAAGCTCTTCATTGTGCCAATAGTACCCTGGTGAAGTTAGATAATAGTGTTGCAATTGTTAGATCAAGCGAGAAAGTTTGGGGTATTGCAACCATTCCTAGAGAACAACTTGGAGCCAATCTGGTACAATGAAGGAGAGGGAAAAGAGAGACCCTTCTTTTTCATACTTCCTGGAAAGAGCATCAACAACCACATGTTATTTTCCCTTCTTGTAAATGATCTCGTAATCATATCCAAATAGCTTGATCACCCATTTTTTATGCTTCGGGGATAAAATTTGTTGTTCCATAAAATACATGAGGCTCTAATGATCAGTTTTAATCTAGAAATGTTTCCTTAAGAGAGAAGTATGTTAGAGATCCAGAGCATGTAAAATAGCCAACATTTCTTTTTCATAGATTGATTGGCCCAAATGTCTCTCTAAAATGTTTTTACTAATGAAGGCCAAAGGCATGCCATCTTGCATGAGGAATTCCCCAATTCATTTCCCTAAAGAATCACTTTCCAAGACAAAAGTCTTTATGAAGTCAGGAAGTGCAAGGACAGGAGTCGTGCACATAACCTCTTTCAAGGCATGGAAGGGTTGATCAACTGTTGGAGTCCAAGTTAAAGCATTAATTTTAAGGAGAGGAGTGAGAGGTGTTGTAATTTTTCCATAATTTTGAACAAACTTGCGATAATATCCAGTTAAACACAGAAAACCCCATAAGATCTTAAGAKTTTTGAGGGTGAGGAAAATCTTGCATAGATTCAATTTTCTTAGGATCCACCCGTACACCATCCTTGTCGACAATATGACCCAGGWACTCCATTTTCGAGGCTCCTAAGGCACATTTATATTATTTGAAGAAAATTTGGTGCGGAGAAAGTAGATGGAGAACTTGATCTACATGGATGAAATAGGATGTCCAAGATTTACTATAGATGAGAATAACATCAAMGAAAACTAAGATAAAATGATCGAGAAAAGGATGGAAGACATGATTCATGAGAATTTGGAAAGTGGAGGGAGAATTACACGGGCCAAATGGCATTACCAAGAACTCATAGTTACACTCATGAGTTCTAAATTCATTCATGGGAATGTATTCCTCTTTCATATGTATCTAGTGGTAGCCAAAATGGAGATCAGATTTAGTAAAGTATTGAGCATCGCTCAATTCATCCAATAGATCATCAATGATGGGAATGGGAAGTTTGTCTTTGATGGTGAGTTTGTTGAGGGCTCGAAAGTCGGGACACATGCACCAAGTGCCTTATTTATTGAGTACAATGACCACAAGAGAATAATAGGGCCTGGTACTAGGACGGATAACATCCGTGTCAGGCAATTCTTAAATAATTTTCTCAATTTCATTCTTTTGGGAAAAGGTATGACAATAAGGGAGAAAATTGGGAGGAAGACTTCCCAGGATGAGAGGAATGGAATGATCGTGAACACCAYAGAAAGGGGGAAKTCCATGGGGAGGGGGGAAAACCACTTTGTGTTTGGAAAGGATAGATTGGAGGTTAGGATGCATAGAGGGTGTTTCAACTTTTTGAATGGAATGGAGTTGGGAAATAATGCCCGGATGACCTTTTTTAGGAGCTTTTCCATTCGATGGGAACTGATGATCTCAAGGGAACCTGTTGTGATGCCTTGCAACTTATAATGTTGTCCCTCTTGTTGGAATTGCATGGTTAATTCCTTAAAATCCATGATAATGAGGCCCAGAGTGCATAACCATTCAGCATCGAGCACAATGTCACAATCGCATGTGTCGATAGAAAACATATGAGATTTCAGGTTGTACTGACCAATTTGTAGGAACACATTTTCACAATGCCCACCACATTTCATGGAACTACCATTGGCAATCATGATTTCAAAATTGTTGACGGCGTGGATATAACAATTTATTTCCTTGGAAATGTGATGGTGAATAAAATTATGGGTGTTTCCACTGTCAACAAGGATCATGACTTTCTGATGCTTAATGTAGTCAATTAGCCTGAGAGATTAGGGAGCAAAGAAGCCAGTGAGGGCATGTAGCGAAATCAACGATTCACCTTCTGGTAGGTCAGTGGGTGGTGTAGTATCATTTGTTGGGGGTATCTCTTCCACGGGGGATACTTCAGCCTCCTCATCAGCAAAATCCTCTGAAATAGCCATAAAAAGATTTTGTTCCTTACACTTATGCCCGGGAAAATGTTTGTCATCACAATTACAGAAAAGACCCTTGAGTTGGCGTTCAGCCATTTATGCCTTAGTTAATTTATGTACCTTGATAGGGGTGGCGAGAGGGGAAATATTTGTAGGTCAAGGATGGAGAATAAAAGAGGGTTTTCGGTTTTTGGAAAGAACAACATGTTGTGCTTCTTTGGCACATTCAGTAGCTTCCAACCAGGTCTTGGGGCAAGCAATGAGGACCGGAGCTCATGTTTAATCCTTTAGGCCACTGATAATAATTCCTTGAAGAAGGCATTGTTCATGCCCTTCATTCTAAAATCCAAGTGCTCAAAGCTAGTTATAAAGTATTTCATTGTGCTAGATTGTTTCAACTTGGTCAAATGGCCTAAATAGTGGGTGTCGGTGTCAAAGCRTTCATAGAGATCTACAACAAACTGGGTCCAAGCATAATACACTTGGCGTGCATATTTACGCCATTACAACCATTTCCAATGTTCAGGATACAAATAGAGAACGACATAACAAAGTTTKTCCAACTCATCAGTAATGCCATGCAAAGAAAAATAATTTCCCATTTGAGTGACCTAGCCCGTGGGATCTGAGCCATCAAATTTATTGACCTCAACTCTGGGAAAAAATGGTCACGATGAAAGTAGTTGGATTGAAAGTCCATAGAATGGGAGGAGTCAACACCATCTAAGTGTGACGATGGTCCAGAGAAGGAAGGGCTCGAGGATTGGTTCAACAACTGGTTGAGAGTGGATTTGAGGGTGTCAAAATCGCCCATGAATTTGGTATCCATGGCTTCAAATTTGTTCTAGACCTGTCTTGGAAGTGTGAAAATATAGAATTGATGGAAGCAATGTCAGAAGTCACTTGTTGGATGTTCTCCTTGTTTTGTCTAACATCAGCTTGTAGGTATTGGTTGTGAGTGTTGGCCATTTGGAGAGGAGGGGTGTCGGTAATGGGAAGTGGGTCCACGGAAAAAAGTTGGATAGGTAATATATATGATTATGATCAGGGTGACAAGGGAAAGGAAATGGGATAGATTTCAAATAAAGGCATCGGGAAGGGGGAGTGGGACCACCAAAAAAAAGTTGTATAAGTGATAGGTACCACGGCAATGAGGGCAAAAAGGGGAATCCAATGGGATAGGTTGCAAATAAGGGTGTCGAGAAGGGGAGTGGGACCACTAGTAAAAAAAGGATTAAAAATGATAGGTACCACGGTGATCAAGGAGAAGAGAAGAATCCAATGGAATAAGTGTCGAATAAGGGTGTTGGTGGGACCACTATACTCTTTTTACTTTTGCAAATATACTTCGGCTTGAAGAATATTGCAATGACAAATGGCCCAAATTGTTAATAGGAATAATTATGTAGGAATTTCACAACTAGAATGCAAGAGGCAAGGTTGTGTAGCAATATATCTCGTATGTTACTTTTATGTTATGTTTCTTTCCCAGGGGTTAGGGTTTACAGGGTTTCTACAAATAAATATTTTCCATGTGTTATAGCTCTCTTATATACACGTGGGGTTGAACAATAGTACACGTCCCAATATCTTAGAGCACCAACTAAGGAGGCTCGATTGTATTCTTAATTGTACTACCTGATCACCCAGGTACTAGAGAGTATCTTCTTGAGTGTTGTTCTCGGTATCACTATAGCAGTTAGGCGATCGATCGGATGATCTAGGGTTGGTTTCAGGAGACCCAGGGGACTCTTGATATACCTTACAGTACATGGGAGTGATGTTCATGTAAATATTTTGTCTGATGTGATACTACTCGAAGGCTACCAACAGGTGTTACAGAGGTTTCCAACAAGGTGAAATGTTGGTTTCTAGACAACCCCATGAAACTATCTTTATTTCATGCATGTAGTCTTATCCACAGCAGTTTTACCTGTTGAATGACATATCTTTGTGCTTTAAAGATGCTAGCAGTACACGTCTCTACGCTAGAAAAAAAAAATCTCACAATTTCTGYAGAGGAAAGTGCTYTGATACCACTTGTTAGTTACCAGATCTATTATATTMAGGAGAAAACATAAATACTATAGAAAATACCAGTGGAACAACAAAATGTAGAGAACCACAATACCAAAAATGATACCTTTATTGATAGAAAATAATGTGCACTTGCCTCTTCATGGCAGAAACCTCCAGCAAAGCAGYGCTTTATTACAATAATTCTCAAGACAAGACTTTTTCATGCCTCCTACTCTTATTTATACTAATTCTATCTTCTAAAAAACATTCTAGAGGAAGATTTTTCTAGAAGCGGAAACTTCTATTAGGTATTATTACATTGACTTGTTTACCTCTATTAAATAGGCCTTATTAACTAATGCCAGCCTTTACCACAAGGAAAATATATTATTCTACCTATGTGAGGGGTTAGGGAGGTTAAGTCCCTAACACAAGCATGATATGATGTGTACTGAACACCCAACCTTTTCAGCAATTACTTTGCCTCTTCCTAGCTACCAGGGAGGACATTATCACTTGGAAATACCTTATCTTTGAATAACATACAATTAGTGGGAAATATAAATGTACATTGTAATTAAGCATGCATAAAATCTATTTTCATTGTTGATTGTCTAACAATAATTGTTAAAATATAGGAGACTTAATTATTAGCTACCTCAATAGTGATGAGAAACAAGTGTCTGAAATACCATACATTGCTTCCAAGTTGTATAGAAACATAGTTGTCCCTAATTGGGTAGACCTTGACCCATGTCTAAAGAGAGGGGTGGTGGAAGCATATTTTAGGCTTTCGAAGAAGGTATCAACAATATAAGCATTTTCCCCTGGCTCATCTTGTTGGAATTAATTTAGAATTCCCTCCATGGCATTGGTAATGTATAAGAAATCATAAATATCAACCTCTACATTGTTTTCTTTTTCCCCAACATGTAAAGAACCAGTGTTATTGCAGTTGTTATGAATTGGTGACTCTGGATGTAATCAGAATTGAATAGGTGGTTGATTCAACCATTTTTCATATGCTTCCTCTTCGAGTTATGCTTGCTTAGAAGCCTTCTCTCAAGTTGGAATCATAGCGGGTGCAATGGTATATGGTATACATGTCACTCATCATCTAAATCCTAATTGAAAATATATTGAACGTGAAGTCAATGATATTAGTAAACACAACACATTGAGTGTGTCCAAACATGTTCCTCAAAAGAAAAAATTTCACTAAACAATGAGAACCTATAATTATTTGTGAACCATATAATGTTTCCATGAGTGCATGGAAGACCATCAATATATAGCAGGTTCTTGTAAAAAAAAAGGAAGCATAATCATTCTTACACACACTATACATGGAAATTATTTGTTTGTATTTAACAATATTCAAGTAATTAGACCAACTATAAAGAGGACCACAAAATGGCATAAGTCCTACTCATTATTTGGGAGGAATTAACACAAGTGGAAAGTTAAACAACCCAAGATTTGTAGCATATATTTTATACTTGGAAATCATGTAATTATTACTACAAAGGGAGAATATTGTCTTAGTATCAAGCATAAGTAGGGAACATAGCTAAGTACCATACAAAGCATAGTTGTAATAGATTTAGTATTTAATTTTCAAATGGATAGGAGAGAGAAATCATCACTACCCTCTGACAATCGAATCAACCTTGGTGTGTACTTGGACATTGTTGCTCTGAGATCATATAACATTTTGGATCTCCTAGTAGATATGTTTGGGTAGTATTGATATCATACTTTGACTCACTAGAAATATCAGTTGAATTAATAGAAGGAGACAAATTGATCAATTTTAGATTAAATATAGTGGATTTAACTTCCAACTGTTTTAAAAAATGAGTATATGGAAGTGTCCCTACATGTCTTTTTTCTATATTGCTTGTCTATATCCTTAAAAATAGTGTAAGGTATCGAGCCATCAAAATTGGGTAGTCGTGTTAATATTATGGCAGTTGCGGGAGGTATTTACCCCCATGTGTGAACCTGACGAGAATAGAAGACTCCAGAAAGCAAGAGAAACCCTAATGAGTTGGCTAATAACCCTAGAAGCCTTGTCGGCTCAAGAAGAAAATTTATATTAGGCTATTAGCCTCCAAGAGAAGAAGTCGGCCAAAATTAATAATAATATACTGAACAGACACATACCCAGAAAGAGAAGTCGGCCCCAGTAAACTGGCAGGAT
>JASDQU010884375.1:61847-72995 GCA_032191745.1 Picea mariana
AGTAGATGAGGACTACTGTAGTGAATGTGTCTCACTGCTCGCAACTATACGTTGCTGATCAAGTACTTGTGTGTTACTTGATGTGGTAGTTAACCACTGGATTGTAGTTGTGTACTACTATGAATAGACACAGGTGTGTTCTATCCTTGTTCTAATTGCCTTGAAGACTATCAACTGATTATTGGAGATGATCATTCAGATGGATGATGAACAGAGATTTTCCAGACGGAAAACAGTTCAGAGCTTTCACTCCTCCTGTATCACTCCATGGTGAGAGTGACTTATCCAANTGCTCTCAGATGTTTGTTATGAAGACTATATGACAGTAGATGAGGACTACTGTGGTGAATGTGTCTCACTGCTCGCAACTATACGTTGTTGATCAAGTACTTGTGTGTTACTTGATGTGGTAGTTAACCACTGGATTGTAGTTGTGTACTACTATGAAGAGACACAGGTGTGTTCTATCATTGTTCTAATTGCCTTGAAGACTATCAGCAGATTATTGGAGATGATCATTCAGATGAATGATGAACAAAGATTTTCCAGACGGAAAACAGTTCAGATCTTTTACTCCTCCTGTATCACTCCATGGTGAGAGTGACTTATCCAGCATCATATCTAACTACTCAGATGAAGTATGGTTTCAAGAGATGATGCAGTTGATGGTGATGGTGATGCTCATGATCTAGTCATGAAATAGTCTAGATGACTATATTGATGCTACCGGGTAAATGGTATGTTTTGTGCTCAAGTCCATTACCTGTAAATACCTCTCCAGCTAGGAGGGAGTGTTAATATTATGGTAGCTGCGGGAGGTATTTACCCCCATGTGTGAACCTGACGAGAATAGAAGACTCCGGAAAGCAAGAGAAACCCTAATGAGTTGGCTAATAACCCTAGAAGCCTTGTCAGCTCAAGAAGAAAATTTATATTAGGCTATTAGCCTCCAAGAAAAGAAGTCGGCCAGAATTAATAATAATATACTGAACAGACACATACCCGGAAAGAGAAGTCAGCCCCAGTAAACTGGCAGGATTACTATAAATACAGGGCGCCAATTCTCATTTGTCACATCTTAGAATTGCAGTTTCCCAATTCGTGCGCACTGCAATTGCAGTCTGGTGCGCAAGTTTGGAGGAGGGTTGCAGGTGCAACTGCAGCAGCAGCTAGTTTCAGTATTGGCTTGGATATCTCTTGGCTAGGGTTTGGAACATCTGATCAGCATTTTGTGATGCGATATCCTTGGGGAGAGATGCGCTACTCTTTGTTTGGCTATCTAGCCTAGGGTTTGCTTTCGGAGGAATTCTCAGGTCAAGGTTAAGGTGCTCGGAGGGAGGCTTCGGCCTGTGGTTGGGTGACGAGGGTATCATCAATGTAAAACAAGCACACCATCTTCTATATTCTAACAAGTCGATCATTAACATAATGGGACAATGTGACAGGATGAGCGTTTACCTTCAATCCTTTACATTTTGAACAACCACATACCATTAGGGTGTCATAAAAAAGATCTAGTTTACAATGAAGTAACATTGGCCATGTTATCCCCACTTTGTAAATAACTAAGTAGATTATGTCTCAAGGCCCTCGGGTTGCAGAGATGGAGTGTCGAGAAACTACATAACCAACAATACCCTTTTGCGCAATTGAAGACCCCTCTCACCACCACAGATGGTCACAGATTTCCAGATGAAATCCACCACATCAGCTGGCTTCCGAAAGGCAATGGGCCTTGCTCCATGAGGTACAAGTCAGTATTATGGTGAGCATCATTTCAATATTTAATCCATTTGAGTATGTTGTATCTTAGATTTCTCTATATTTCATGATATATGCTTGGACATTATGCCTTTTTCCCTGCTTCACCTTGGTGGTTGACATTGTTCCCTAGTAAGTGGTCTTCCTTGGGGATGGGTTTGCTAATAGGAACTCCCTTGAAGATCCACCATATCATTCTCAACCATACTTACCACTTTCCATCTTTATTGCCCCCAATTTCCTTATCTCTTGGGATTTTAGGATGTATTGACCCAAGAAGGGGTTGTCCCTCATTCTATGGGAAGAAGGGTTTGAAGTCCGGGAGGGATTAATGTTGGGTAAAATATAAAATCCTTGTATGAACCTTCTAGATGCTTCACCCAGGGATCACCCAAGAAAGTAGTGAAACACGTATCTTTGAGTAAAGGGGGACCCATAATGAGATATGATCAAGAATGCTTAACAGGTTATTTGAAGGATAGGAGGTCTCATCACGATCTGACCTATCATGTCCATGAATATCTAGTGGTATGACATTGCCATCATATAGTCACCAACCCAGGCTAATGGATCTCAGTTGCATGGCTGAGGGAAATGGGGTCTCATCACAAGCCAACCTTCTCATTTCCACTAGGTGTTTGTGGGTGACATTTTCATTATTTGGACATCACGCCAGGGTAGTGACCTTCAACCTTTCCTTAAAAATTATGAAAGAATAAAAGAATGGCAAATAATGGGCTTGGAAAAAGTGCATTGCGGACGAAGGTACCACACACCCTCTACAAAGGCACCCATGAATGAGACACTACAACCTCTTGTATGTCATGAGCCCTATGCCCATTGAGTCTTGACCCCAAACACTTCACCCACTTTACATGGATTAGAGATGGATCTCTTGGAAAATATCCTTGACCTAGGGCGAGATCTACCCAATAGGACACCTCATCAACCCTCCCATATTTGATTTTTGTTATAAACATCAACCTGCAGCCATCAGGGTTGTGTAACCCTAGTTTCCAACTCCCTCTTATCTCACAAACTAACCCTAGAAATTCTCTCTAACTTCACTCACCGAATATTCTAACTAGGGTGAACTTTTAGGGTAATTTGGGGAAATTTATATGGTTAATTTTGTTGTTGCATGTCATTGAATGCTATAGCCATAAGGCTGGTAATTTACTGTAGAAAATCATTTTATAATAGCTTGCTTTATTCATTCTTAAAGTGTTATATTCAAGCCATAATTGATTTCTAAACTCATTGATGATATTGCCAATTTACACATTAATTTGGATATTTTATTTGCTGATATAAATTGTCATCTATTGCTGCAAATTAGGGACAACAAGTTTAACTTGTTGATCCATACTAACACATAGCATTGCAAGGTGTCTTTCTCTGTGTCTCAGGCAGGTACAATCATCTGAAGAAGTACTACATCTTTGAGGCAACAAACACTTGGTGTACAAGGCATCTCTTTCCACATCTCACTCCACTTAGATTTGACTTCTAGGGATCCCACTTTCATCTTCCATCCATCTATATCTCAGTCCCCCCTAGGGTCACCGAGATCGCCTCCCTAGAGTGACCTAGTCACCCTTGAAGTGCAGGACCTACATCGAGGTGACATTGGGTGTAGAATTCCCTAGTTGTAGTACTTGCTTTAGTGGTTGGGTTGGGCTTTGCCCAACCTACAACATGTGCTATAACAAGCCCAAGATGGATACTGGAAGATGGTAGGTTATAGTTGGTGGGGTAAAGTGGATTTCCATTTTCATTTACCATATGCATGCAGTATCTTTCTCCAAATAATATCATGTGGTATTCTTGTACTAGTGGAATATCTTGTGCATATAAACATATGCATGTGGTATCTTTCTCCAAGTAATATCATGTGGCATTTTTGTACTAGTGGAATATCTTGGGCATGCAAACTTGATCCCAAATCAAGATCATAGAATATTCAATGTACAATTATTCAAATGCATATGCAAAGGTAGCACTAATTCAATCAAATACTAAAAATATAAATAAAATATGGACTTACTATAAATGGCAAAGGAAAAGTTGGTGAACTTGGAATGATATGAAATGAGGAATCTAAAGAATCAACCATTTGATATTATCACTTATGTTTTCCCTACATTTGAGCCAAAACCGCAATCAATACGTGTACGCACTCCTAAAAGAAAGTTTGGGAAGCATGTAAACTTCAAACAAAATTTTGAAGGTATTTTTTAAGTAACTAGTGTGCCTAGTTTACATCAGTGCATTGGTGTGTTTCTTGATATAATACACTAGTGCACTATTTTTTTATACACACCGAAAAAATATCTATGTTACCTCCACAAAGTACTAATTGTGGAGGTTTGCACTTCTATTTTTGTTGAAAAATGTTGGCAGGGTGTGTCTAAAGTAATATAGCACATAGATGCACTTAAATTTAGCAAGTGCACAATGTGGTCAAAAAAAAATTAGAAAAACAAGCTACACATTTTTATCAATGCACCAAAATATCAAATGAAAAAAAGAAAAGGAATTTCATTTTGTAAAATTAAGTAAACAATTTACCATAATCCATTGTTGTGCCAAAAAATAGAGGGAAGACTTTTGCAAAAGAGAGGTACCCGGTAAAAGATTGGAGTGGACAGATTTTTTGGAAGAGAGAAATTTGTAAAAGGTCATCATGGATCACACATAAATCTATTGTAAGAGAAAATTCAAGTATATAACTTCATTCTCTTCATCTTAACAATTTTTCTCTCATTGATTCAAAATTTCCCAATTCTTTTTATTTATTCATATTCATATTTATAATGCATTTCAACAAAATAGAAGGAATTCAAACTCATMTTCAATGTTGTAAACCCTATCTTTGTCGTTGCTTCCATTTTATTTTATTTTGTTGCAAACCCTAGTTGTAGGAGTTTAGTTTCTTTACCCTTTTGACAATAAGAGTTAATTTTTTGAAATTTTAGGTATTTGTTGGCCTYAACGGCTATTTTGTGGTAAAAAATATTTTAATGGATTTGGACCCCTCATTACATTAGATCCCAAAACCTTCTTATTTTTTATTATTTCCTTCTTCTTCTTCTTCTTCTTCTTCTATTTTGTGAAATACACCTCTAAAGGAWACCCACCTAGTGTGTCCCCTCTTTCCAAGGGTGGTACCTAGGGTAAACTGGGTTCTGCAAAAAATTGAGGTTTTGTCAACACRGGGCTCAAGATTTTTTTTTTTCTTTTTCTTTTTTCCAGGTTACAAAGCTTGGGAAAAACCCTTGAATACTTACTCTCATTTCAAGGATGGTACCTAGGATAAACCCTAGAAACTATAGGGCACAAGGTTGGTCTATGACAAGGCTCGAAGCCTTTACAACAATATACTCATTATGATTTCAACCTGTCACTTGCGGGAATTGAACCCAAATGGAGAGGACAACAATCATTCCTTCCAACCACCCGAGCTAAACCCAATTGACAACACAAGGCTCAAGCTTGTTACAAAAATATACTCATTAAGATCTCAACATGCCACTTGCAAGAATTGAACCTGGGTGAGGAGGTTAGCACTCCTCGTAACTACCTAAGCTAGACCCAATTAACATAGTTCCTAAAACCTATCCCATAAAGTATTTTTTTTAATATTTTTAGGTTTCCTCGTGCACATTATGTTAGCACTAGAAGTCACACCTAGATTGTTGTAGGTGTAAGCCTAATACCCATCAGAATTTGAATAATTAAAACAATTTTATGGTTGGTGGATTAGCAAGAAAGAGCAAGAACGATAGCAGCAAACTGTCTGCAATTTAAACATTCTATTGGGAATGGAGTCATAACATTCTGTAGATCAAAGGAAATCAAGCTACCTACCAGACAAAAGGGCTATATAATGATGAACAAAAGACTAAAGTAGATAAGACTAAGCAGAAATATTCATCAAGCAATGATCCTCTCTGCAAAATGAATTAAAAGAATACTTGAACAGAAATCATGAAAGAAGGCAATCACTATAAATCCTTTGCAACTTGTGAATCTTCTGGCCATGAACAACCATTGATCCTCAATATCTTAAATTCATTCAAGCAAGATGCAAATGTAAAATGAAAAAGAAAGAAAACAAAATCTGATAGTAACAACTCTCATGAATCTCTAATGGAAAAAGTGTTACATTCTGATATGCCCAGCGGGCTTACAAATCAGCGTACACAGCTAAACTACCTCTTAAGCTCTCATGAGCCTCCCTTGGATCATGAAATGAACCTTTTAATCAACAAAATAAACTCTATCTATAGTGTATCATTCATTTCTACTCTAAATAGGTCTAATCCCAAGTAGTTGCATTGGATTCCCTTTTCTCTGGGAGTTGTTACAACAAGGTGAAACAGAAAATCCACCTAGCTCCTATTTTTTTGGATCTTGTCTATTGTAATAAATGCCTTTTAAAACAAGTCATGCTCCTCGATGGTGATAGAAAACATGTCTCGCATGTCCAACTACCACCTAGGAAACCATTCTAACCTCATAAGACAGGTGGAAACCCTGCTAAATCTCATATTTTTCAGATTATTAGAGTTTGCAGTGCATCTACAGGATTCGCTGCAAACTTTCATGTAGGCGATGTTTTCAACTTTTCTCCCAAACAGCGAGCTGGTTCAAGATCTTTTTTTTTCAGTGAGACAAAAACATTATATTTATCCTCCATAAAAAAAATTATAAAAACCCAGTTCTTATATTTCAAGATATGATGAAAATACGACTTTGTTGCTTACTAATTTGCTGCAAAATCTTTGTTACAGGAAATGTCACAGTGAGTTGCATTTCACTACGAACTCTTTGTTTTGAGTGTTTTCACCTTTGAACCTCGTTCTGACTGGTATATTTTGTATAATGGTCTTAAACTCTGTCGTTGATGAAGATAAATCTTGTGATACATGTCCCACAACCAAAAAACAATCACTCCCAAAAGTAGAATTTCACAAACCCTAGTTTCATGATTGTTCATGCCTAGTTTCCATTTGCATATTTTCTTGATCTTTGGTAGTATTCGAGTGAAGGTTCATGTCTTTGAAAACTTGACATAAATCTCGATAGCATGATAGGAGTAAATTGGTAGTCCCAACATAAAAATATTTGGACTTTGAACATCACCCTTGGTGCTTAGGTTTAAGTTTGGTAACATATAGCAGATTGGAAATTTGCAATGGATCTTGACATTTAGTGATTTATATATGAATTTGGCCCTTAGTTTAGTCTTTGTCAAGATACATGTGTATAAAAAACATTATGTTGTTAAAATTCCATAACTTCTATAGTGTCTTTCCACATATGCTATTTTGGCCCAAATTTGATGATGCAAATATCAATGGTAACATTTGGCTCCATAGGGGGTGGCATGCTCCCTGGGGGTTGCCAAGAACCTATAGACCATGTGCCTATCCATTGGGTTGTTCTTAATTAGAAGATTTCCAAATTAAAAACATTGTACAAACTGAAATCCCAACAATATTGTACTACACATTGAAACTACTATTACTGAAACTAACCATGCTGAAAACCAAAATTCAAAACTGTTGAATGTTGAAAAGATGCTCATAATTGTGAGCTTATTAGCAAGCCATCCTACTCTAACAGTTAAATCATGATTTGTTCATTCATGTGAAATAAAAAACCCAATGCAACCATGCAAGGACCTTGTCCATTGTATGAACTCCTTGCACATCTTTGTTCAAGAACAAAAATAAATACTCGCTTAATGGCAACTTAAATAAAAATTTGCAGACAAAATCATTATTTACCACATCTAAAAACTTAGTCCCTTCCATTGATTCCAAACATGTTGCAAAAGGATCCTCAAATAAATGAAAATTGATATCAAGACCTTGCACAAAACTGTGACTCTGATGTGTGACCTCTCCAACTAC
This sequence comes from Picea mariana, assembly GCA_032191745.1. Taxonomy (NCBI): domain Eukaryota; kingdom Viridiplantae; phylum Streptophyta; class Pinopsida; order Pinales; family Pinaceae; genus Picea; species Picea mariana. The sequence goes on from JASDQU010884375.1 coordinate 69,530, forward strand.
ATTCTCCCTTTCATGCAATTCAGTTAATGAACTACCATAAACAAGCTGAAATTCTTTATGAAACTGTTGTACTGGAACATCATGTTGCAAGAATAGCATGGTTGACTGTGATAGTAGCTCATCATCATCCACAGGGGAAGATACATGACTTTCAATTTTAAGATCAGTTTTATTCTCAAATTCATAACTATTGCATGATTGAGGCTTTGCACTAATAAAATTATTCATGTAACAATCTATAGGATCATTAAGATCATGGAAAAACTGTTGTTGATTCATAACATTCTCATTATGCTCCAAAAAACCCATGTGGTTTAGCTCAAATCCCTCAGCTTCATTAGTGATTTCACAACCTTTTTTAAGCAACTCAAATGAAGAAAAGCACAAGCGCAAAGAATTACCTTCAGTGGACTCACAACTTTCATCCTGTGCCATGTTGTAACTGTGACCTATAAGCTGAATGTTGTCATTGGTTTTCTGAAAGTGAACATTTCCTAATGAAAAGCCTATAGTTGGTTGCTCAAGAAAATTATCATCATATTCATCATATACAGGCACATCAAAGACCTCATCAATGTCATCAACAATAAAATTTGGGACATCAACCTGTGAATCATAGTTTTCTGCAAAAACATCATTATGACATTTCTCAAGAAAATCTGCCATGCAATCTACCTCTTGCTCATCATGTAATTGATCAAGTTTCAGATCTACTTTTTCTTGTCCATATTCATTGTCATGTTTTTTTGCAATCCACTCCTCATCCTCAATCTGATCTGAAAGTTTTCCACAGACTCTAAAATTATCTTCAACTTCCTGAGCATCACTAAACATTTGCTGCAAGGACGCATACTTCCTCTCCAAGAGAAGAAGAAACAAGTTAGGATGGAAATTTGTTGCATAATATAGCTTGGAAGTACCTTCAGGTGGTTGGATCTCTTTGGGCATTTTATAATATTAACTGAAAAATCTCCTATTGAATATTGAGACAGTTTCATCTTTCATTCTCCTCATGGTATAAAACTCTAAAAGGAATAGATCCCATGATTTCCTCTCACCCCAAAATCTAAGGAAGGTTCCCTCATTTCATCCCATGAGCTAATTGACTCAGTCTATATATGCATGAACCATATTTTGGCATCCCCTTGTAAGGACTAAGAAAAGGCCCTCATAGACACATCATCATGCTCAATTTCAAAAAAAACTGCAAAATGCTCAAAAGCATGGATATGTTTTTCAGCTGTAAGTTTCTCTCCATCAAACATAGGGAGGTACTTATAATGTTTTGGAGGAAAGCTATGAAGGATAGGGGGGAGTTTAAGAGGTCTATATATGTCCAAGAACATAGAAGGTACGGGATTAAGCACGGGAGGTATAAGACCAACTTTAGTTTCATTAGGTTCACAAGATTGACCTTGTACATCATATGGCTCAGAGGAATCTAGGTCACAATCAGCTATGCAAGAAGAAGGTATATCTTTAAAGAAGAATCTACAAGTGCGGATCTATGGTCATCATTTACATGGAGAAAGAAATGGAAGCCTCTTTTAATGTGTTCAGGAAAAGATAAGAGGTAAATGATGCCAAAGAATAATATATCATCAAGAAAACTCAATCTTTGGCACCTAGTTTTCCATAATGTCCTTCCATATTTCTGTCAAATGAGCTCATCCTCCAATGGAATCTTTGAATTTGATCGAAACTTGATTGGAATCGCCAGGTAAATGATGTAGTTTGTTCTGTGTCACCAACCCTTGTTCACCATCAAGTGTTGGTCATACTCTTTGTCATACAGCCTAGGGAAGATATTTTCGTGTCTCTATTCCCCGACAACGACGTCATAAATGTTAGCACTAGAAGTCACACCTAGATTGTTGTAGGTGTAAGCCTAATACCCATCAGAATTTGAATAATTAAATCAATTTTATGGTTGGTTGATTAGAAAGAAAGAGCAAGAATGAGAGCAGCAAACTGTCTACAGAGACATTCGATTGGGCATGGAGTCATAACATTCTACAGATCAAAGGCAATCAAGTTGTCTACTAGACAAAAGGGCTATATAATGGTGAACATAAGAATGAAGTAGATAACACTAAGAAGAAATATTCATCAAGCAATGATCCTCTCTACAAAATGAATTAAAATAATACTTGAACAGAAATCAGGAAAGAAGGCAATCACTGCAAATCCTTTGCAGCTCATGAATCTCCTGCCCATGAACAACCATTGATCTTCAATGTCTTAAATTCATTCAAAAATATGCAAATGTAAAATGAAAAATAGAGAAAACACAATCTGATAGTAACAGCTCTCATGAATATCTAATAGTAGAAATGTTACATTATGATATGCCTAGCAGGCTTACAAATTAGCATACACAACTAAACTGCCTCTTAAGCTCTCATGAGTCTCTCTTGGATCATGAACCTAATATTTTCATCAACAAAATAACTTCTATCTATAGTGTATCATTCATTCCTACTCTAAAGAGGTTGAATCCCAAGTAGTTGCATTGGATTCCCTTTCTCTAGGAGTTGTTACAACAAGGTGAAACAAAAAATCCACCTAGCTTCTATTTTTTTGGATCTTGTCTATTGTGATAAATGTCTTTTGAAACAGGTCATGCTCCTCGATCTGGTGATAGAACACATGTCTCTCATGTCCAACTACCTCCTAGGAAACCATTCGAACCTCCTCATGCTAGTGGTAGCCCTCTTACAGCTCGGATTTATCAGAGTATTAGAGTTTGCAGCACATCTACAGGATTCACTGCAAACTTTCATGTAGGTGATGTTTTCAACTTTTCTCCCCAACGACGAACTAGGTCGGGCTGATTTTTGGTCAGCAAGTCAAAGACATTATGTTTCTCCTCCACAAAAAAATTTAGAAAAACCCATTTCATATATTTCAAGATATGATGAAAATACGACTTTGTTTCTTACTAATTTGCTGCAAAATCTTTGTTACAGGAAATTTCGTAGCGAGTTGTATTTCGCTATGAACGCTTTGTTTTGAGTGATTTCGCTTTTGAGCCTCGTTCCGAGTGTTATAGTTTTTATAATGGTCTTAACCTCTGTCGTTGATGAAGATAAATCTTGTGATACCTGTCCCACAACCAAAAAAAAAAAAAAATCACTCCCAAAAGGAGAATTTCACAAACCCTAGTTTCATGATTGTTCATGCCTAGTTTCCATTTGCATATGTTCTTGATCTTTGGTAGTATTCGAGTGAAGGTTCATGTCTTTGAAAACTTGACATAACTCTCGATAGCATGGTAGGAGTAAATTGGTAGGCCCAACATAAAATATTTGGACTTTGAACATCACCCTTGGTGCTTAGGTTTGAGTTTGGTAACATATAGCAAATTGGAAATTTGCAATGGATCTTGACATTTAGTGTTTTCTATATGAATTTGGCCCTTGGTCTAGTCTTTAGCAAGCTACCTGTGTATAAAAAACATTATGCT
>JASDQU010884375.1:73095-84465 GCA_032191745.1 Picea mariana
ATGATTGTATCCATAAGCTTATTTTACACAACGTTTTAGCTCTTTGTCATCAATTATTGATCCATTAAAGCTGACGTCATACATTGTAGCAAAATTTGTATATGTGACGCAGTAATATGTTGTATATGAGCTGATTTGGAATTGACATTGCATTAATGATATGATACAAGGCTTAATTGTGAACATTGAATGCTGATTTTGCCTTTTATGCTTTATTGGAGAAGTGATATAAGTCTTTGCTTTGTTTAGCCATCATTGACTTCGTCAATAATAGCATTAATCCATTGCTCATATATACACTTGGAGATAGTCATTGATTTCATGAAGTACTAACCCATTGCAAGCACATTCTAGTTGTATTTGTTTTGTCTCGCAAACAGGTGCATCATCAGTGGTCTTATCTTCCTGACTATCTTTCTTGGGCAGCAGTCTGTGAAAGGGAACCTTTTGACTTGATCTTTTATCCTTTAGCCCTTCTTTAACCCAGATTGCCTTAGGGACGTCTCCCTTGGACTTGCCCTCCTAAATAGAAAGAGCTCCCCATCGAGGTGACAGTGGGTGGGGAAGCTCCTGTTACGCCGGTTTCAAGCCCTGACTCAAGCTCTTGGACCTCTCCTACAAACCGTGCGATAACACTCCCCACTAGTTGTCTGTAAAGTGTGCTGTCAACCAGTGGAGTGTCCCCTCCATCCTCAAGTCTGACTCCTGATAGGAAAGGAGTCGGGGCAGACTTGCAGTCTGTCATGTGAAATCTCTCAAGGAGGTCTCGTGCATACTTGGCCTAAGACAGTTTGATGCCTGATGCATCTTGACTGATCTAGAGTCCAAGGAAGAAATGTAGTGGACCCATGTCCGTCATCAAAAACCTACCATGCATAATCCTCTTGACTGTAACAATTGTTGAAGTCGAGCAACCGGTGATCAACAAATCATCAACATACAAAACTAGGAGTAGAAGTGAATCAGATGTCCTGAGCATGTAATCATTCGGGTCTGACTTACAATGTACCAAGTTCTGTGACAACAGGTAGGAGTACATCTTGGCATACCATGCCCTCGGAGCCTGCTTGAGGGCATAAAGAGACTTCTTCAGTCGACAAACCAAAGATGAATCCTACATAAATCCCCGGGGCTGCTCCATATAGATCTCCTAAGAGAGATCTCCGTGAAGAAATGCATTCTTCACGTCCATTTGATGGACTTCCCATCCTTTGGTTGCCGCAATGGCAAGTGCCAAACATATGGAATCCATCTTCGCTACTGGAGCGAAGGTCTCATCATAGTCAATGCCATGCACCTGCTGAAATCCTTTGGCAACTAGCCTCGCTTTGTATCTGCTAACTTGTCTCTCCGTTGCGCTCTTGGTCCTGTAAACCCATCTGCACCTGACAAGTTTCCTTTATGAAGGAAGGGGAACCAGATCCCCAGTCTGGTTCTCGAGGAGGGAGTTGTACTCCTCTTGGATGGTGGATTCCTAAAAGGGATTTCTAGCAGTCTCGCCATAAGACTGTGGATCTGAAGACTGAACCAAGAAAAGATGCCTGGGTGGCATCAGTTCAGTGGCAGTGAGTGCAAGAGGAGGCCCCTCGAAATTAGAGCGAGTCCTCCTAGTATCAGCTGGATCCCTAACAAGATCCCCTGCATCCTGAAGAGTAGTCTTGGCCCATCTGCATCTGCATCTAGATGCACTAACTCTACATCTGACTATACTGACTCTGTATCTGGATCATATGAATCCTCTGAATCAGAACTCTCATCTGAAGAAGAGTCGACATGTGCATGCTCATCATCTCTGATAGGTGGAAGAACAAAAGTGTCTACATGCGGCTCTTGAGGTATATGCGAGACACTTTCCTTGAATTGGACACTACACTCAATGATGAGCCGGTCCGAGGAAAGATCAATGGGTCTGTATCCCTTCACACCATCGGGGTATCAACAAAGATACACTGTGCTCTATGGATCAAGCTACTTCCTCTTCTCAGAGGGAATCCTAGCCCATGCATGTGAACTGGAAATACGGAAGTGGGTCACTTCCGGTTTGAGGCCGCTCCAAGCCTCGTAGGGGGGTCTTATCCTTGACGGATCTATGGGAAGATCTGTTTTGGATGTAGGTTGCACAATTAAGTGCTTCAATCCATAATCTCTGTGGAAGTGACTTCGCATGTAGCATGCAAGATGCCAGCTCTTTTAGAGATCTATTTTTCCGCTCAGCAAATATTCTGTATGAAATCCCTGTCTCATGACAAATATTCTGTATCTCATGGTTGACATACTCTCCCCCATTATCTTTGGATTTCTGATGTTGATGACCGTTGCCATCTTGCACAGTAAGTGCATGCGCCTTTGTGCCTTTGATTTTTCCCATATTGATGAGCTTGTTATGCTCTTGTGTCAAAGACTTGATAAAGGCCTCAAGAGAGGGCATCGTCTAGGTAGATCCAAAGGCGAACCTAACTGAATGAAATGTGGATACGAACACCGAGTATTCTGGACCAAGTTTGGAGAGAATGGTGAGAAGCATTTGTTTCTCCTCCTTAGATTTATCAACCTCACAAGCCTTGAATTGCGACAACAAATCCTTATATTTGGGAAATCTTGGAGATTGTCGAAGATTTTTGGATCCAATGTGAGCAATTCAACCTCGAGCATGTGTCCTCTCATCTCATCCTATTTGCCAAAAAGCCCTTCCATGGTGGTCCAAGCTTCATTGGGGGTTTTACAAGAGGATATGTGAAAGAGGAGTTCAGGAGAAATGAGACTGCAAATTGTTCCGAACGCTTCATCCATTCAATTTAGGTACTTGGATTTTTCTATGGATGATGTTGGTTCTGTCTTTGTGTTCATGGTTAACTTGTACAATCCTCTGCTTCGAAGATGCATTATCATCTTCTCCTTCCATGCAAAGAAATTGTAATGTGTAAGAATGAATTCTTTTGGAAATTCCATTTTTCCATTGTCTTCAATCTTTGGTACCTGCAAAAATAATTTGGTGTGCCTTTTCCCTAGCAGTCCGTCGGCTCTGATACCATGTAAATGTGTTGAACTTGCACATAATAGATCTAGCTAGGAATTGACATACACAGTTGCAGAGAAAATATGAGAAAAGAGAAGCAGGAGAGAACGAATGGAAGATTTCTCATTAACCAAAAGAATGAATGATAATTTACACATGATATACTCTCTATAACTCCTCCAATGCACACTAGAGGAGAAGCCAATGCACCATAGTGGTGGGCTAGAGTGATCTGGACACACACCAACAGTTACGAGAGTAAACTGCCACCTAGTCTAGTCTCTCGGGTAGTTACGGGAGTGAACTGCCACCTAGTCTAGTCTCTTGGGTAGTTATGGGAGTGAACTGCCACCTAGCTGAGTTAATTAGTCTATCAATCTTCAGTTAACTGACTGAAACAGAGTGAAGTGAGTAGTAGTTCAGGGAATCATGAGTAATGTGCTAGTCTGGTGATGATCCCAAGGACAATGGGCATTCGCTGGTGATGATCCCAATGCTGCATGGTGATAATACCAATGTGGCATCTAGACTCCACTCAACTGATCAAATTGAAGTGTGAACTGAAGAGAATATTCTCCTAGAGGAATATTCTTCCTAAAATATAGGAGACTGAATAATGACTAATAAACATAGGGAAAACCTTAGGAAAAAGAAATCCTAAGTGTGTGAAGTAACTCCAACAAAAATATCACAAAGCAACCAACTTAATGTTGACACTCTTTACAGTGAATGGAGCACCAAATTTGTAGAAGAGAGGCAACATGATAATATCTTAAGCTGTGATTTCCATCTGGAAGTTAACTATAAAATCAATCAAGCTATAACAGAAACTGCAGTATTGCACTCGGTGCTATTTTGATTATATGCACTCTTGCTATATAAATGAGAATCTTTGCATATTTGTGTATAAATGGTTTGGATTCATGTTGATGTACATGAATATATATGTTTTTTTTCAAAGTTTGAATATTTTATGTAGTTTTTGGTCGACCGTTCTTTTTACCGGTTTTTTTCCGGTCCGGTCTGGTTTCACATTTTTGGGGTCGACTGGTCTGGTCTGGTTTTTGCTTCTGATAACATTGGTCCAGATCCCACCCCAGCGGCCAGACAGGCTCACCCAGGCCCCAGCAGAGGTCGATCTCTTCCAGGCAGCAGCACAATACATAGTCCAGATTCTCCTCTGGGTCCTCCGGACAGTCTTCTATTCCGAGTTTTCTCCACTCGGCCTTGGATGTTAGGAGAGCTAGCCCTYGTGGTCCTTGATACACTGGCTTCTTGGGCTCTCCAGATTCTGGATCCATGCTCTTTGTACATCCTCCTTTCAGATATGCTCTYCTCTTCTGGAGTTTTGTTCTCATGCTTTAGCTTAGATCAACACTTTATGCATCTTGCTTCTCCTTACAGGAGCCATCTTTGTGCTCCTGCTTTGTATCAACATAATTGTATTTGGCAGTCCCATTGATCTACTTCAGTGGTCATTAGTTGGACATTAATAAAATTATCTTATCTTATCTTATCTGGACCTGAAAACTCCTCATTTGACCTCGCTTCTTGTTTCCTTCTCATTAATAATTGTAGTTAAATTTTAAAGGATCGCTTCCCTGTTCCCCTGGTCGCTTCTTCAACCTGCCACCCTTTTAACCATTAATTTGTTTATCTGGGGGCTGATTATCTTGTTGCCAAGCCTGCTTCTCCTCTTCTATCTCTAACACGTGCTCTTTTTGTTGATCGTTTTAATACTGCAGTGACAAATTGTTCTGTTCTTTTGATTTCCTCGCCTAATTGTAGGGACTTTGGAAGGGTTTCTGTATTTTACTTGTTCTAGCTTTTTTGGTTGTTTAGACATTGTCTTCTAGATGTTTTTTTCATTGCTTTTACCCATTGTTTTCCATTCAAAGTTGCTTATCTCCGAGGACTTCATTTTGAAATTTTGGAGCAATATTTTTGCTAAGTGTTTGTACTCAAAATATGTACTTTATTTCAATGGAGCATTTCTGTACTATGATGCTTGTTTCCACACGTAGCTGCAGATTCACAGATCAGTGGTTCCAATAGTTTGCAAGACCAATGCATACTAGAATTCCAAAGGTTGATTATGAAGTTGCACATATACTGGGGCTGTTCTAGGGGGATCCGCTAGACAATCAAATTCTACTGTCCAATAGTTCATCAACTGGTTGGTTCTTTCCATAAACCAAGGATCTTTCTAAAAAATCATTGCCATTTTCTAAATCAGAGACAAATACACAGTAGCCTATAATTAGCATTATTATGTCCTCTGTTTCCAGCATGTTCCAGTTCTTCACACTCCTACCTAGGTGCCTAGGATAGGTCGAGTCAATTGTAAACCATAGGCCTTCTCATATATACAAAAAGGCAGGGTCCCCTTTGGTTACGTTTTTTTATTATTCAGTTTACCTGCAAGTGTGTGCACTGTTTTCTCTTATCCYGAGTTAATAAAGAAAACAKAGATGATTTTCTGAGTGCTGCAATTTTATTAGTTTCTGTTAATTCATTTCACTTAGCGTATGTGTTTCAGATCCAGCAAACAGAACTAAATTTGAAAGTTCCTTAAGTTTTTCAACTTTCTAGGGTTAAAGATTCGGAGGTCTGTTTACCATGTACTGAAATTTTAACACATCCAACCTCATCTCTTTTTAACATAGCTACAAGGGTACACGTCTCCACACCTTTGGTACACACCATATACCGGGATGTCATTTTCACAACATGGGGTACACCACCAGTAAAACCCAGCCATACCTGAAACATGGAGGTACACAGGTAAGCTCATGCCCTGGATGCCCACACGTACCTCATGAGGCGAGGGATGTCGACACATAGCTTTGTGTGGGACCCAACATACACAGTAAAATAAATAAACTAAAAAAATAACTTAAACGATTTCCTGCCTCGCTTTCCTAATGGCTCCCACCAATATTCCTAACATCAAACCCTGTCAAACCCTAAATCAATTCATATTCACTATTTGCTTTAGTATTTGCTGGTGCTGCACGTTTGCCCGGTGTTGGGTGTTGCTTTGGAGCTGAAAACTGATAACAATGACTAATTGTATCAGTGTTTACCTTGGATTTGAAACTGCAAGTGTTAGAGATATATTTTTGTAGTCTAGGAGAGGCATTCTTGTGGTGATGGAAAGGATTTCTTCGCTGCTTTTCACACATTTTTTTAGTCTTGGAAAATTGTAACAATGACATTTCTTTGCTGGTTTTACACACACCAAACTCTTTTTTCTCTTTGAAATATGAACTCTGAAACACAATGTTTCATTAGATATCGAAACATGCAAATGACACATGTGAAATGATGATATCATGATATTGCTTTCATGCATTCTTATTGGAATTGCTCTTCCCCCCTCTTTCTCACTTTGGAATTGCTATTTGGATAGAAGCATCGCAGGAGTGCTCTCACAAAACAAACTGCTTGCAAGAGCATTCTTGGGAGCTCTCTCCCACTCAAAACAAATGCTCATTGGTTTGTTTTGTGCTTCCTTTTAGCACTTCGCGCCTATGGTGGTCCCAGATGCTCTCAAAATGCTTCTTGGATGCTCCCAAAACTCTTCTTGGATGCTCTCTGTAAGCTTTTTTGGTCACTCCTATCTCATTGTGATCAAGTTTGACCCTCTCAATAAGGGCAGCACTGAAAATGACCCAGTATGAGCATTGTTAATGCTCATTTCAATGGAGTAAATATGTTCATAATGGCTATGGAAATGCAATCATATCCCAAAGTTTTAGGGCATTCAAGTACCTCCATACTAAATATAACAAGTGAAAAAGCATTATGGGGTTACGACTACTTGGAACATGCAATATAACATCACTCTATAACATTTACAAACTAAAGTATTTTAACAATTTAGCAAGAGTCTATCCCAACCTAAGGATTGCAACAAATGGCAAACAAATTTTCTCACGGGGAGGAGAATGTTATATAGCTTAAGGAGATAACCCTTAACTAGTATAGGAGTGGCAGACAAAATGGTCCCACAAAGATGCATGGGTAAATTGAATGCTTCTTCCAATATATCCTTGAATCTGGTAGTATGAGTGATTATTTCATTATTATTTTTATAGTTTTTATATTATTTTGTTTTCTCATGCGGTTCCTTTCATAGTAGTTGTGGTCTTCATAAGTAGCATGGACTTAGTAGTGACCTCTAAGAAAGGTTTCAAAGCTCAAGGGTTTATTTCTTGCAGTAGAAACAAGAATGGAGACCCTAAAGCCTGCATGTGTTATTATTTAAGGTCACTTCGAAAGTGTTTACACCATCATGCTTGAGGGTGCTTCATGTGATTTGTGGTGCACAATCTGCTAATTACCCTTAGTTGTACCGTGATGGACTGTACACATTGGAGATATCTTACTCCTGCTCTGTTAGATCCAATGACTTCATGCTTGTGGTACTCTTCCTTTGGAGGTTGGAGACCTATGTGGCATAGTGACTTTCTTCATGGTGCGCATTTGGAGAGTTTGGTTGCTTGCTTGGGAGGATGAACTAGTTGGAGAAGGAGCATTGGGAATCTTGAAGGAGGTTGTTGGGCCCTAGGTAGCATGGAGCTAGTTGGTTGCTTGCATGGATGCTTATACTTGACTTGAGGATACTTGGGTTGAGGAGTAATCATGTAGGTGTGGTGGACCCAGAGGTACACACAGATGAGGAGGGAGAGTTAGGGCATTGGAGGCATTTGGAGGAGCGTTGGGCAAATCTCACAGAGTGCCCACCTTAGGACCCTTGCTTGTTGGATGTGCTTGGCTTGGATCTTGACATGTTTCACCTAGAGTTGGAATGCTTCACATGTGGGTCCATCTATAGTTTAGCTAGGTTGCTTGTTGTGGGTAAGTCCACTTTGTTATTGTTGGCCTTCCTCGCCTCTCGTAAGTAAAGGGAGGAGAGAGTCTTTTCACATATTCATTCATGTTCACTCATGTAATTACATGCTTGTGTTAGAGATGTGAGAGCTAAAGTGAACTATTCTCTTTGTGCTTCTTCTTCATTATATTTGCTCTCATTGTCTTGAGCACTATGGTTCTTGAGGAGATTTAAGAGAAGGATAGGGTTAGGGTTTTTCTCTAAGAAGACAAAGGAAGCTAGGGCTTTAGAGAAACCTAGAGGAGGAAAGGGAGCACTTGATCTTGTAGTTCTCGTGAGAGAAAAAGGCTAGGATTTTGTGGCATTTGAAAACGCCATTACTACTTGGAGTGCTTGACATGGAGAAGGTAGAGGGATATTATACGCTTGTGTGATGCAAGTGAAAGTAGAAGGTACAAAGGAGGACTTGTCAATGTGTATGCTATCTTATTGAGGATCTTTGGTGGAGAGACCAACTTTGGTTGGAAGTGTTTCCTAGCTAGGAGAGGAGTTAATGGCTAGGTCCTTCTAATGGTTTTCCTAGGTAGAGTTTGGAGAGCATGATTTGTACCATCTTGTATTAAGTCATGGTATGTACTCGTACTTCATCTTATACATATATATGAAGTGTTCCATGTTTTAATTTCAACTTATGTTATCTTCATGATTGAGTAGTTTCTTGAGCTGGTTATGCATGCTGATTTGACATAACATTGAGATGATTTTGTTAAGTGATTTAAAAAACATATAGAAGCTATAGGGTTACATTTGATATTGTAATAAGCTATCTTTATATCTATCATTTGCTTGAGAAGTGTGCCTTAAGGGTTGAAACATTGTTGCATTGAAGTACACTTGTTCTATGTTTATTTGAGGGTTAAATTTAATACTGTAAATAGCTATCTTTAGATCTATTATATGCTTGAGAAGTGTGCCCTAAGGGTTGAAACATCGTTGCATTGAAGTAGACTCATTCGATGTTTATTTTCTTGCCTTGCTATGTGTATTTGGTTGAAAAGAAGTGAAGTATATGTTACTATAACTTATATTTCAGATTCATTCTTAAGATTGAAAGCTCACATGAAATAGATATGGGAAATCTCAAGGTTGAGGTGAAATTTCTACATGGTATTAGAGTTGATTTGACTCACATTGCCCTCTTAGTGAAGAGGGAGTTGGGTTTTTAGTTGTTCCATACCTGGGAGAGGTGCTTGACTGTTTACAGATTTATTGGGTGTAAACCCATGTGCACTTGGGAGAAGCACTTGAACCCTATAAGGGTTCTTCTACTTGTTTTGTTGCTAATTTTGCTTTGAGGTGTGCTTCAGATTTGCAGGGATGGCTACTCTCGGTCTTAGAGAGTGTAATAGTTGCATGATGCTTCCAATTTGACACCTTGAAAGTGCATGCTGCAAATGCTTTTTTAGGAGGTTGAGCTTTGGGAAAATATTGAGAAATAGATCATTGCACCTACTGATCCAAAATGATTGGCTCTTCATGTTAAGGAGGCCAAAACAAAGAGAAATGTTGATTGCATAAAGGATCATTGGATTTCTCACATCGTATAGAAGATGACTAACAAGCTTACATATGATGCTCTAGATCAATTATACTAGAGTTCCTATGTCTCTAGACAATTTCTCTTGAGAAAAAAGCTTTCGATTGTTTGCTTGATTAACATAAATATAGTGGCAAGTTATCTAGCTAGGATCATGGAGTTGAGAGATTAGTTGGATGCCATAGGGACAAAAGTAGAGGATACAGAGTTGGTATCCATTGCCTTAAATGGATTTGCTCCATCTTGGAAACCTTTTGTCCAAGGTGTTTGTGCTTGTAAGCGTTTACCTACTTGTGATAAACTTTGTGATGACTTTGTGGAGGGAGAGGTAAGGTTGGAATAATGTTTAGTGAAGCAAAAGGAAGTAGAAGACCTAACTGTCATTGGGAAGATGAGAAAGGGAAGTAAGAAAGGATACAAGAAAGGTAACTGGAAGGAAGATTCAAGTCCAAGTAAGAAAGATTTGAGTATTATGAAATGTTTTAGGTGTCTTCGAAAGGGACATTATGCTAGCCAGAAGGAGGGGAAGGCCAAGCAACATAAACATGTTGCAATAGCCATTGTAGCAAGAGTGGATGAGTTATCATCCCAACTTGAGATTGCCATCTCCATGGTCTCTTTTTTGTCTCCCAACACCATGTCAAAGTGTTGGTGTTTTGTGGAGAGTGGGGCATCAAGGCATATGACTTGTGACAAGAAGCTTTTTAGCAAGTTTTAGGAGTAAGAGGGAGGAATGAGTGTGGGGTTGGGTGATGATACTACTTATCCTATGAAAGAGCAAGCTCCATTTCCTTTTGGATGCCCTCAAGTGATGTTCTTGAGTTGAATGATGTTTTGTTTGTTCATGGTTTGAAGAAAAATCTTATTTTAGTTTCTTATATGGTAGATCATCAGTGTAGAGTTGCCTTTGAATGGTAGTAATGTACTATCAACTTAAAAAAAGAGTTTATAGTGGGAGTCACCGGAGTGGCTCCCACTATAAACCCCTGCTAGCACCAACAACCTGTAAGCCAACACTAGCTAGGTAACTTATGACATCTGGAGACACCCTGTGGGGGTTCGATGCTTGGGGGAATGCCTACCTTTCTAGCCTCATCACAATGGGCCAAAAGGATTGTAGTGTACTATCAATTATTGTAGTCTATTAATTTTGAGGAATTTGGTTAGAGTTGTGTGAGATGGTGGCGTTTACATGTTACTTGTTGATCCTATGGTGCTTGTACATACCAAGGGGAGCTGTGTGAGTCTTATAGTTTGATGAGACATGCAGAGCGTGTATGGAAGGATGCCATGGATATAGGTTAAAAACCTATTATTGAATCAATAATTGATTTTAAGCTTGTAGTCATTGGGACAATTGAAGAGTACTAGGACATGGTTGTTGGATTCTCTCGGAAAGAGGGAGTTGAACATATTGAGGGTTTTGTTTTAGTTGTTGGACGTTTTGAGGTGCATAGGTGAGATACCCATGTTTACAGTTTGTTGGAGGCCCTGTGTGGGTTGTTTACACTACAAGCTTGGTATTTTGGGATGGATGAGATGTGTGTAGATGTTTATCATTTTGATTTTGATAGATTTGATCCACTTATCTTGGTCTTATATGGAGATGTGATCAGGAGTCCATAACAACTCATGATGTAGCGTCTAAATATTTTGGCATGTGAAGTTGATAAGAAGGATCTTTATAATGTATGCCAAAATCTTGCTTGAGAGGTTTAAAATGGTTGATTATAAATCAAGAAGTACACATTATGTAGGTTGGGTGAAATCATCAACCACATCCAAATCAACATTGGCAAATGAGTCGATGTACGCAATATTGGTAGAAATCTAGATTTATCTTACAACTACTAGGTTGGATCTAAGCATTGTGGATATGCTTATAACTAGATTTATGATAGCCCTAAAACATTATCATTG
>JASDQU010884376.1:0-12603 GCA_032191745.1 Picea mariana
AAGGAATATTTAAATGTTAAAGTATTGGAGAACTTTCTATTTGTGGAAAGTGGTTAACCCTAAAATAAGGAAAATAGGTTAAGTGACCTAGAAATGGGTTAAGTGACCTAAAAATGGGTTAAGTGACCTAAAGGATGAAAGTATAAATAATATAGAGATGGACTCTTGTAGATCATCCTTTTTGTGGATCAATGGAGAGCTTCTTGTGGGAATATATTTTGGAGTATTGATGGAGAGCTTCTTGTGAGAGCTTCTTGAGCATTTTGGTGTGGAACACTTGAGGATATTTAAGATATATAGGTGACTAAGGTAACCAAGGATATCTAAGCTGAAATTCTGAGGAAAGTGAAGAAAAGAAGGCCGAAATGCAAGGAAGAATAAATTCTTTTGATGGTGCTTTCTAAGGTATGTTATTTACAGGTCATCTCACCATTTTCGCTATAACTTTTTTTCTATAATGATTCAGATCATGAAATTGATATTCAAGTGAGAAAACATAGCCACGTATCTGTGGTTATAAATTAATCTTGTGGTTCATTGTATTTTGGGAGTTACACTCCATGGAAAATAGGGTTTGTGGCTAGTCATGAAACTAGTCAAAATCAGGTGTTTCGGGTAACAACGTCATAAATTATTCATAAAAGATCCAAATTAAGTGATACAAAATGTGATGGCTAGGGTAAAATATTTAGTATGCTCTATAATAGTTTCATATCATTTCATCAAGTATTTTGTGCAGGGCACGCTCTACAAGGTTGCTCTCTAGAATAAGCCAGAATTCAACAAGGTATATCATTTTTGCTATAACTCCTTTTATGAGAGGTTCCAAGTAGTTCCATTTGGAGGAATTGCATAAAAAACATTGAAGAACATTGTGTAGAAGTTTCATATCTTTATTCAGTACAGGTACAAAGTTATGATTATTTCAAGTCAGGGTTGTTGACTAATCCAAAACTAGTCATGGTTGAGACAAGAAGTTGATGAGTTGGAACATACATGAGGTCTATAGTTGATGATGTTGGTACATATTGATGATTCATAGTTGATGAGTAGTTGACACATGATTGGTATATACTTGGTACATGGTTGGATGCATTTGCTTATGGTACAGGTTGATTACAGGTTGTTTGGCACAGGTTGGTGCATGGTTGATGCTCTTGTTTATGGTACAGATTGATATCTGTTGAGGATTTTTGCCTCATCTTAGTTGGTGCTGAGAATGCAAGCTGATTCTTTCATATAGAGATGGTTCTCTTGTAGAGTTGTACTCTATTCAGTTGTTGTTGATAAACCCCAAGGATTGTAGTCCGTAATAAAAAGAAAATTGTACATACATCTTGTGTTCTTTGTGTTCATTGTGGTCATGACTTATTGATGATATATTGCTGATATATGTTGCTGATATGTGCTCACATATAACTAGTTATAAATGACAAAAATGGGTAATGAATAAATGTTGAATGCTAATTGATGAGTTTTTGTGCAAGAGGGAAGTTTTGGGAAAAAGATCTCCACACTCATTCACCCCCTCTCTAAGTGTGGTAGGTGTGTCCAACAATCAGAAGCCTTTACATCAAAATCTGAAACAAAGGGTATAGAAGAAGAAATATATTCTTCTTGATGGTCCTCATGATTGTTGCAACTTCCCTCCATCTGCAAAACTAAAAGCTGGGGATTTCCTTCATTGATTTGAAGTTCCATCTGACTAAAAGACAACTGATCAATATGATTTGTAGTTGGAATAGTTATATCTTCAAATGTACAATAATCAGAAAAAGGTGAAGCAGGATAACTCTCAACCTTATCATGTGATATATATTCTTCACAACAATGCTCAAGAAGAAATTCCTGAGAAAAATACCTTTCATATTGATGATGGAATGTTGTATGAAATTATTTCAATGAAGGAATACCAGAATGGGGTAAAGATTTTTACCAGAGCCTAGCATCTCTTTCCAACAAAAAAATAAATAGTTTCATGAGGAAATATTCATGATGTACATTTAATTCATCCATGAGCTTGTGGAATTCAAACAAATGTTGAGCAGGATTTTCATCCACATATCCTCCAAATTTAGGAAGGACATCTTCCCAAACACTAATGTCTGGAACAGTGTTTGGAAAATAATAAAAATTTTTAAATTCCAAATGAGAAAACCTTGAAGCAATCTGAGGAGCATACGAATTCGACATTTTGAGACCAGTGGAGTCGCTGGTGAATCATGTAGAGTCTTCGAACCAAGGAGTCTCCAAGTGAATGATCACAGCCAATTGAATGCCTATCCCTTGTTCACCATCGAGGAATAGATCTAAACTTTTGCCATATCCCAAGGAAGATAGATTCATTCCTCCATCCCCGAAAACGGCGCCAGAAAATGTTGTCGCAAGAGTTGACTCTAGGTTGTAATGGAGCCAAGCCTCAACACATTTTAAATGAAAAAATAATTATCACTCAAACTTGACTTGGGTTGCATGCAAGTAAATTCCGAGATAACCTCAAACCACTTTTGATTGGAAACTTCCCCTTCCAACCCGAGATGGATCTCTCGAAAATATGTCACAATAGGATATTCAATAAGCTTAACAGTGGGTAGATCTGTGGGTAACAAAAAGTTTTGGGTTTTTAGGGTTGGTGGGTTGGACCAGGAGGTAGTCCATTGGGAATGGAGTCAAGTGATAAAAAAAATAATAAGAGTGTTTCGGCAATGGAAATCCATGGAACAGAGGTGAGGTAGAAACTGATTACAAAGAGAAGGATTTATAAAAGTATGGCAGCAGAATATAGAGAAAACATATCAAAATGCAAGGAGCACTTAACAATGAGTGAATCCCAAGCATAAATCAATGGAAAGAGATGGTTGGGATAGAGCATCTATCCAAGGATGAATTATGAACCTTCATATCTCTACAAGAAACAACCTATAACATGTCCTACAATAGAGCATCTAACAAACGAATGAATTCCATCACAAACACAGTCACAAATCGGGAAGAAAATGGAAATAAAACCAAGTGAAATGATGTGAAAACGAAGCAATAAGACATTATCTGCAAACAAAATCACAAGAATATCTGTTGTAGATAAAAAAAAATGTCTCTGAACTCTTTTATTTAAACAGGAAAGAAAAATATTACAATCCCAAGAGTACTACTCCCGTGTTTGCTCCCCCCCCATTTTCTTCTTCAAGAAGATACAATAATATAAGTCTTCTACCCTCTTTCGAATAACTGAAAAACGATTTGAATTACAAAATAAATCCCTCTAGAAATGAAAAAGTATATCATGTAGGTATTGAGGTCGAAATCCTCCCTAGGAGGTCAAATTTCCTCCCAAAAGATAACAACAGTGACCATCAATTTCACAAACTTTCTACCATAGAAAATGGGTCAAACTGCTGAAAAATGGGGCTGCAGTTATGGTTTTTTATCTCTCGAATCACGACAGATGTGTATAAACTGAAATATTTTTTTGTGCATCTTTTCATTCTGAGCAAAAACCTCTCTCAGTTCCCTGAGATCCGTTTTCATTTTCCCCAAATCTGCATTTTACAAACAAGTGTCAAAACAGGAAAATATGAGATCCGGAAATTAGGGCTCAAAGATGGATTCGATTCTCCCAATATGTGAAACCTATAGTAAAAATGAGAGAGGCTATTTATCTCTGATTTTTTCGGCACAAAAACATCCGACCATTTCTCAAAATGATATTCCATTCGTTCAAAATCATTATTTGAAAATGATGACTCAACACAGTAAAAAAAGCCACATTTTTTAAAATGAACCTCATCTTTTGGGGGAATTTGACTGCCTTCCCAAGATCCAAATGAAATTATGAAGACACCACTTGAAATATTAGGATATTTAGAATTCGATCAACTATTCGAACATGGAAAATGGCCTCTCCAAGGCTGAGAAAAATTGTTTTTTCCTAAGGCAGGTTTTTTCATATGAAAAATCTGCGATTTCAGCAGCTAAAAGGCCGAAGACAAGGGTATCTTAGTTGCCGAAAGTCCTGGATTTCGATGGCTAACAATGTAAATTTAGAGCGCCATAAGCCACCGAAAGTCCTGAAACCCCAATTTTGGGTTTCGGGTTTCGGGGAAACGGAGCAATGGTCAAAATCTCTATGTTGGCCAAACCCCTGACTGTCGAAACCCCAAAATGGTGACGTGGAATTTATGTAAAACCCAATTATAGTGATTTTATTTCTGTTTATTTCATTCTTTGTGTGATTCCTCATGATCTCTTCCTCCATGTTGCTTGATGCATGGCTGGGAAGATGGCCATAAAAGAACATGTGAAAGGCTTAGAAAGCGCTTAACATTTTTAATTATTACTTTTAAAAATATGTTCAATTCCTTTTAAACAATCACTTTTTCAAGACTTTCGGTACTGGGACTTTGGGGTTGTCATTAAAAAACATAATTTATGAACAGTCGAACCCCGAAACCCGAAAATCCCAAAAGACCTTTTGATTCCTTCTTTTTTTTCGAACTAGGGGCAGCTCTGTAACCAGAGAAAAATGAAGATTTGGATTTAGAGAAGAAAAATAAACTTTGTTTCAACAGTAGGTACATTATATTTTTGTACTGGTAATATTGATTCTTCTATCTCTTTAGCTTTTACAAGAGTGTATACAACAATGTGGCATCATAGGCTTGGACACATGAGTGAGAAGGGGATGTAGATACTTTGCAAAATAAATTTGTTGCCATATCTTAAACAAATTGATTTTGATTTCTGTGAGCATTGTGTTTATGGAAAACATAAGAGAGACATATTTCTCAGAGTCATAAAAGAAAAGAAGAGTGAAAGGTTAGAGCTTGTGCATACAGATGTATGGGGACCAACTCATGTATCATCTCTTGGTGGATCTCATTATTATGCTACTTTTATTGATGATGCAACTGGAAAATATTGGGTTTATTGCATTCGAAAAAAATTTGATGTTTTTGATACTTTTAAGAAGTGGAAAACATTGGTTGAGAATGAGATGGGAAAAAGGTTGAAGTGTCTCAGATCAGAAAATGGAGGTGAATGTTGCAGCAAGGAGTTTGATGGTTATTGTTCATAACATGGGATTCGTAGAGAGAAGACAGTTCCATGAACACCACAAGAAAATGGTGTGTCAGAAAGGATGAACAAGACCACCATGGAGCATGCAAGCAGTATGAGATTGCATTCAGGGTTTCCCTTACAGTTTTGGGAAGATTTTGTAGATATTGTTGTTTACTTGATAAACAAAGGACCTTCAAGTTCTTTGGATTATGGCATTATAGTGGAGGCATGGACAAGTAAAAATGTAAACTATTCATATCTGAAGACTTTCAGTTGTGAAGCATTTATCCATATTCATAAAGAAAATAGAACAAATCTTGAAGCAAAATCCAAGAAATGTACCTTTATTGGATATGGTGTTAATTATTTTGGTTATCGCTTATGGGATTATGAAAATCACAAAATCATTAGGATTAGATATGTCATATTCAATGAGAAGGTCATGTATAAAGATCAATTGCAGGGAAGGAAACAGGAAGAAGAAAAACTAGAATACACAGTGCTTGATGAGATCACTGAAAAAGAAATTCCAAAGGTACCAGAAAATCAAAATGTACAACAACAGGAGCAACATGTACCTCAAACCCCTGAAAGTGTTGTTAGAAGATATACTAGGTTAAGTAGACCCCATGAACGATACTCTCCTTCATTTTATTATTTATTGTTGACTGATTCTAGTTACCCAGAAAGTTATGAAGAGAAAATGTAGGTAGACACTAAAGGGAAGTGGGAGAAAGGCATGAAAGAGAAAATGAATTCCTTGGTAAATAAACAAACTTGGGACTTGGTTCAATTTCCTGTGGGAAAAAAAGCATTGCAGAGTATATGGGTTTACAGGTTGAAGGAAGAGGATGGAGGCAAATAACGGTACAAGGATAGACTTAAGCATATAGGGTCTTTCGCAGTGCAAGATATTAGATATTATTTTCGGGATTAACTGCGTAGTGTAAGTCATTAATATATGACCCATATTCATGAGTATTAGTCGCAACTGACCAATAATTCTCATGATTTGAATAGTCCACTTAGCACTCATTGCATCGGGTGATGTTCACAGGGATGAAGAAATGGGATTGAAACCAACGAAATGAATCGCATAGCATCATCATCACTTTCGGGGCTTGCACCCGATAACCAGGACTTCCCAGGTGGTCACCCATCCCAAGACGCCTCTGGCTCAAGTGCGCTTAATTGTGGAGTTTTTCCCACAATCAATCCCACTTAGATTGCTACCCCATTTGCAAAACCTTAGCAAGTATTGTGCCTTATGAACTACCCAATTAGAGCTCCCTTAACTCTTTTTATTTAAGCATATAGGGGCTTCCGCAATGCAAGATATTAGATATTAATTTTGGGATTAACTACGTAGTGTAAGTCATTAATATATGACCCATATTCATGAGTATTAGTCACAATTGACCAATAATTCTCACAATTTGAATAGTCCACTTAGCACTTATTGCATCGGGTGATGCTCACAGGGGTGAAGAAATGGGATTGAAACTAATGAAATGAATCACATAGCATCAATCATCACTTCTGGGGCTTGCACCCGGTAACCAGAACTTCCTAGGTGGTCACCCATCCCAAGATGCCTCTGGCTCAAGTGCGCTTAACTGTGGATTTTTTCCCACAATCAACCCCACTTAGCTTGCTACCCCATTTTCAAAACCTTATCAAGTATTGTGCCTTATGAACTACCCAGTTAGAGCTCCCTTAACTCTTATTATTTAAGCATATAGGGGCTTCCGCAGTGCAAGATATTAGATATTATTTTCGGGATTGACTGCACAGTGTAAGTCATTAATAAATGACCCATATTCATGAGTATTAGTCGCAACTGACCAATAATTATCATGATTTGAATAGTCCACTTAGCACTCATTGCATCGGGTGATGCTAAGTGAAGAAATGGGATTGAAACCAACGAAATGAATCGCATATCATCAATCATCACTTCCGGGGCTTGCACCCGGTAACTAGGAATTCCTAGGTGGTCACCCATCCCAAGATGCCTCTGGCTCAAGCGTGATTAACTGTGGAGTTTTTCCCACAATCAAGCCCACTTAGCTTGCTACCCCATTTGCAAAACCCTAGCAAGTATTGTGCCTTATGAACTACCCAGTTAGAGCTCCCTTAACTCTTATTCAATCCCATTTCTTCACCCCTGTGAGCATCACCCGATGCAATGAGTGCTAAGTGGACTATTCAAATAATGAGAATTATTGGTTAGTTGCGACTAATACTCATGAATATGGATCATATATTAATGACTTACACTACGCAGTTAATCCCAAAAATAATATCTAAGGATAGACTTGTTGTAAATGTGTTTGCACAAAATAAAGGTATATATTTTGATGAAATATTCTCTCTTGTTTTTAAAATGACTTCAATTAGGACTATTTTAAGTATTTTGGAAGTAGAATATTTGCATATTGAATAGTTAGATGTAAAAACAACTTTTCTCCATGGGGATTTGGAAGAAGAGATTTATATGCAACAACCACAGGGGTATGAGGTCAAAGGAAAGAAAAATTTGGTATGCAGGTTGAAGAAGAGATTATATGGACTAAAGAAAGCTCCAAGGTAGTGGTATTTGAAATTTGACAGGTTTATGACAAAACAAGGTTATAATAGATGCTATTATGATCATTGTGTTTATTTTAAAAGTCTAGAAAACGGAAGCTATATTATCTTGCTATTGTATGTAGATGACATGATTGTTCCAGGGTCTAATATGTAGGATATAAATGTTCTCAAGAAGAAATTAGATAATTCATTTGTGATGAAGGATTTGGGTGCTACAAAGAAAATCCTTGGTATGCGAATAACAAGAGATAAGAAAAATTGCAAATTGACATTGTCTCAGGGTGAGTACATAGAGAAGGTGTTGGAGAGAGGGATGATTTTAGGGGCTAAATTTCACTCATGGGCTAATTTTCCATGGTTTTTCCAAAAACGAGATTCGTTATTTTAAAAATTATTCACCCAAATTCTATAGGATAAAATTATTTTACCTTAAAAATCGCCAAAATTTTATAAAAACTATATAAAATACTTAGAAATTTGTATATTTTTTAAAAAATATCACCAAACATTTATAGTTGACAAATGAAAGGATTAGTAATATTTGCCAAGGTTTCTACATTTTAAAATAAATTTCCATCCTTAAAATCATCCCTAGTTGGCGAGGTTTAGAATGTAGAATGCAAAACTAGTTAGTAAACCTCTAGCCAACCATTTCAAATTAACTAAGGAAATGTGTCCCAAGACATAGGAGGAGATAGAATACATGTCCAGGGTCCCTTATTCATCGACATTTGGTAGCTTGATGTATGTTATGGTTTGCAAAAGACTAGATATTGCACATGTAGCGAGAGTTGTGAGAAGGTATATGAGCAATCCAGGTAAAGAGAATTAGGACCCAGTAAAGTGGATTCTCAGGTATTTGAGAGGTAATTCTACTCATGCATTACGTTTTGGAGGTTCATACATTGTTCTACGCGGATATGTTTATTAAAATATGGAAAGTGATAAAGATAGAAGGAGGAGAACCATAGGGTATTTTTTAATTGTAGGTGGAACAACAATAAGTTGGATTTCAAAACTACAAAAGGTTGTTTCACTTTCAACAACAGAAGTAGAGTGTGTTGTTGGTACAGAGGCTAGTAAAGAAATTATTCGGTTACAGAGGTTTATGGAGGAATTGGGAAAGAAGCAGGAAAATATCAGGTTGTACTGTGATAATGAGAGTGCCATTCATCTTGCAAAGAGCTTGGCCTTCCATTCAAAGACTAAGAATATACAATTCAAGTAACATTTGATATGATACATCTTGGAAGATGGACACTTAAAGTTGGAAAATATACATACTAGCCAAAATCATTTAGACATGTTAACAAAGGGAGTAACCAAGGAGAAACTGAGTTCTTGCTCATTTTTCAGTTGGCCTTCAAGCATGAAGGTGAATATGAGAAATTTTCCAGGTCCAAGGTGGATCATAGTCCAGTAGGTAATGGAGTTGTTTTGATCAGTCTCCAAGTAGGATATTGTTGGTTGTGGAACCCCATGAATATTGTACACCCCTCCACATGGGGGGGATTGCAGGGGGGGTCGCCCCCCCTGTGGATTTGTTACACATCAAAATTCCTCACTTTGATAATGCCACATTCTCATTGTCGCAAGTGTCACACTTTTGTCGCAAGTGTCACATTCTCTTTTCATGAGTGTCACATCGTGAATGACACCATGAAAATACGTGATACAACCCCTAAAACATGTTAGAATAAGAATCCCCATCATTTGATAGTCGGAACATGTGTTGTTTTATGGGAATTACTCATCTTGGTAAATTTTGGGAATATCGACACTCCCCTACTCATATACAGGGAGCGATATCACTCTTTAACCATCTCACAGGGAGCGTTGTAGCGCTTTGTTACCCATTCTAAAGGGGCGTCGAGTTTGTTGAGACAATCTTGGAAGAAATCCATTTTTCGTCTAAAGAAAACTATGGATGGATCGAGTTGGTTTGGCTTCAATCTAAATCCTGGGATGCATATAAAGGAGACATCACAACTAATTGTGCCATATCCTCAACCAATTCCAAATATACCCAAGGTGGCTAAGCCTCTCAAAGCCTATAAATGGATGCATTCTCATGCTGAACAAGGGGGAAAAATCAGAAAAAGCATTGTTATTTTAATTGTGGATCTTTCGAGCAAGGGTTGGACAAGGAGGACTTGGAGAGGATGTTGCAACATTATCTGAAGATTGTAAGTTTCCTTTTAAAGTTGTCATTAATATGCTTGACCTATTTCCTTATAGTATGTGTTTACATGCACTTGTCTATGCTTGTATTAATATTCATAGATCGATTGATTTTGTCTAATCCATTAGAGTTGGAGATAGTCGTTTGTGTCTTTTTGTCCATTGTAGGTACTATTTGGAACTCATAGATTCAAGAATCTTGGACAAACTTTGAAAGTGACGTACATCATACTCTCCCTCCTTCTCTCTTTTTTGATGGATAAAATGAACCGATAAGAATCGTAGTGTCAAAAGGTAGTTTTTTGTCTTGGTAGAGGGGTTTGTACTCCAAGGGACCTGTCCGTAGGGGAATATTTCTGTAACAGAAATTGGTGACTCCACTGGGGAGCGAATTTTCATTTTTGTTCTTTCCTTGGTTTTTTCTTGTCCTTTTCCTATCCTTGGATTCTGTTTGTTGATTTAATCTGTCCTTACATCTTACATCTTTTCATCTTTACTGAATTTACCTGAGTTATTGATCTTCTTGAGTTTTTTCTCAAGTTATCCTTAGTCTTAGTGCCCCTCTATAGTTTAATTCAGAGTGTTTTTGCTTGATCAAATCTCCCCCGGAGTGTATCAGAGAGTGATGTAGCACTCTAGTGCTTTGGTTACCAGAGCGCTGATTTTTCTTCCTTTGAAAAATTGCAGACTTTCTTGCTTGTTGGGCACAATCCTTAGATCTTTTTTTCTGGCTCATATCATATTCTGTTATATCTTGTCCTATGTTTGACTCGAACTTGCTACCTTTCATATTTTTAGTCTTTATTGAGTTTGTGTTGTCTTTCCTTTTGAAAAATCAATCGTTTTCTCTCAAACTTGGTTTATTTTTGTTGCTCTTCTCGATTATATTATTGTTTAGAGGTTTTCATAAGGAAGGTCATTGATCACAATATTTTTTTTATCCCTTACTCAATTCTAAAAGACTATAAAATGTGTCTTTTGGTTTCTTAGTGTTTTTCCTTTGAGTGAATAGTTTGGTAGTTGTTCTTCTTTTGGTTTCTTGTTTATTGTTGAGAGTGTTTTTGTTTGTGTACTTTTTCTTCTTCTTTTTTAAATCATAATAGTGAACCTTTTTCATTATTATAGAAAGCACGAAGCATTAGGTGAAACTTTTAGTTTGCATCTACAATCAAACAAAGAAATAATTGTATGCATTGGCTTTGGATATTGAAAAGGTTTTCTTTATAATTTGGCAATTGTTTGAATTCTTGTTGAGAACAAAATAGTATAAAATTTTGCATTCTTGAGTGTTTGTTAGTGACAAAAGAAAATAATGTCTTCTCCTTCCCGTAGCTAGAAGTTCATTGAAAATACAATTTGCATATCATTATTTTTAACTTTTTGGGAAGTCGAGTTTCAAACATCATCAATTTCACTATCATACACCTTTGTGTAACGAACAACCATGAAAATGAACGCTAATTAAAATCAAACTAGAAACTTTTATTTTTTGAATCATTACACCAACAATAGACTAGGACTAGAGATTTTGAATAGGTTGTGAGATTAACTCTCCAAAGAATTCAATAAAAACTCGGAATCTTGCGATAGGGAGAGAAAATCCAACCTTCATATAAGCATAGCTAGGATCCCCCTCTCACACATGGGTTAAACACGAGGTCGCGTGCGAGAGAGAAACGAAGATTATCCCTCTGAGGCTTAACCAATCGTAGTAGTGTTAGAAATGGGAGTCATACTTATAATGTTGTAAGTAAAATCCCAGTACCCATCAAAATATAAATGGATTAAATGGTTTGCGTAGGTGGATCAACAAGACTAGGAAAGAAATGGAGAGGGAAACAAAATGTCTGCAGAGGCATTCCATTAGGCATGGAGTCATAACATCCTACATATCAAAGGCAATCAAATTTTATATCAGACAAAGATATATATAATGATGAGTATAAGCATGGTGAATATGAAAAAAGGAAGAACATGCATTATACATAAATTCTTTCTACAATAGATAAATATTTGTTTAAACAATGAACAATGGTTTAATGGGAAAGCTACAACAGATCCTATGTTGTTCATGAATCCATCAATAAATGGAAGTTATGATCCTCAAAACCTGTAATATGTTCAAGAAAGAAGATCAAACATAAGTGGGAAAACAAATAAGATAATATGATAAAATATCTCATGAATCTTTTATGGCAGAAAATGTCATTACAAACAGGCCCTTGGGCTTACAAATGAGCAACTAAAACGGATCCTCCAACTCTATCCTCTCTTAGATCATGAATCCAACCCCTTTTCTCATCAAAAAACCTTTTATTTATAGTGAATAATATATATCTACCCTAACGAGGTTGAAACCAAGGAGTTACATAGGATCTTCCTCCATTTAGGAGTCTTGTTACAAAGGATTCCAACAAAAGCCTAACAAATTCCTATTTTTGGGGGATTTTGTCTATGATTGATCCAGGTGGATATCGGTGGCCACCCACCTTCTCCAACTGGCCCAAAACATGTTTCTGGCAATTTTGGTAATTTACTATTTTTAGCAGTTTTAACTTCCGGGGCCATTTTGAGGCCCTAAATGATGTTTTTTGGGAAAATGGTGGAGCAACATGGATCGTAGATCGATGTTGCTCCGGCCAAAAGTTGTAGTTCTCGGATAGATCTTTCCAACGAGCTATCATACACCTAAAACGGAGATCGTATGCAAAAGTTACGACCCCGGGAAGTTGATGCACCAACTTACCCAAACGGGGCCCACATGACTTTTGG
>JASDQU010884376.1:17725-46509 GCA_032191745.1 Picea mariana
TGGGAGGTGTTGACGATAAAAAATGCAACGAGGATTTCACCCGCAAAGTATTGCTAAAGATTATTATTTATAAGCTAATGATATATATAATACTAGTAGGTGGGACCCCTTATGGATTGGAGGATCATATCAGTTTCTTATTTTATATTTATGTTGTTGTTCGACACTGCTTACAGGGTTCTACATGATTGATGATGAAATCTTGGTTTTATTTGCGACATAAGGACAAATGGATAATGCATGCTATGTGTGAGTTTTTTTACTCTAAGCTATAAATTTTATGAATGAATGGCTTATATTCACGGTTATGGCATTGCTATTTAAGACATGAATCGTGACATGTTGTACATGAACAAGACACATGTTAGTTATAACAAGAAATATGATCAATAGAAAAGAGACCTGTGAAAAAATCTAAGGAGAAGAAACTAAACTATAATATTATTTGCTATACTATATGCATTTGAAATTAAACAAATGGTGTTAGTCCTAACTAGCAATGTTAGTGGTTATAATATGTATTGAGTTATATGAAGGCACATTTGATATGTGTTATGGTATGTTAGGAAATTGTTAATGTGATATCGGGTGGCACATTTGGCAAGCAATGGATGTTAGTTTCGATGCATGGATTAATTGAATGGATTAATTGATGGATGGCTGGCGTGTACTATGTAATTGAATGAGTAGAGGATGGAAGTGACGTTAATTTACAACACGTCACTCTATACCTCTCCCATTGGCCGTCACCCTAGCTTGGTTATTGTCATTTGATTTTTGTTGTGGTTGAGCTCTGAAATTCAGGTGAGGAAGGAACTACTCAACCAAGCTCACATTTTTAAGGCAATCTGATTACATGTATGTGTTTTTTCACCATCCATGAACTCACTCTAGTTATGAAATAGATATTGGCTCGGTTATGTATTGGTCTGTGTTTTTCTTAAGGCTAGCAACTGTGTAGACTCATGGTGTTTCTCTGGAATAGTTGTTTGTGTGTTATTCGATGCAAGTGGAAGTTTGATGGTTCAAGTCACTATGTCTTTGATGATTCTATGTGGTAGAAGCCGTGAACATTATCTATTGTCTTTATGGGTTTTTTTGAAGGGTTTCATTCCATCTAGATTTGTTAGTCGTCTCCTCATAGTCCTTGTAGCCATACCTGGGTGTATTTGTTGTTATGGGGTTGCTATGTAATTTTTGAACCACCCTTGGGTCACTGCATATCATTTCCACCTGGTCGTGGCTCATTTTATGTTATTGGTCTTTGCACAGTTGGTTATGGTACCTATTATTCCAAGAAATGATCTTTATGGTTGGTTTCTATTACCTGATCTCTACAATTATATCAACATTAATCAGTTTTTTTTGGGGAAAACCATGAGGGTTATTCCCTGCATGTTCTCGGTGTTATTTACTAGCCAGTAAGGAACCTTTTCTCCTCTGTTCATGATCTATCCTACCTGGTGCGAACTGTCACCCTTCCTTGCAAGCTAATGGTTATGTGGCCTATGTGTCCACCGTGTTGTCTCGAAAGGTTTTGACCTATTGTTGGTGTGGTCGACTCTAGTCTCCTTATGTTGGTTCCACTGAGTGAAACTGTTGGTGCAATTATATGCATAATATATTACCAAACATAAATTATCGACTGGGATTCATAATCGATAGATTTGATGCACTATATGTGCCGATAACAGATAGGTTCCTATGTCTGTTTAGTATAACTTAGATAAGAAAACCATCAATAAAAAAATACCTTGTTTTCAAAGATAACACTCTTCACACAATTCAAAAATTAGAAAGCAAAACTTGCAATCATGCACTCAAAAGATTTTTCTCAGATAATTCCTTGTCCATTTACAATCTCATGAAGTGGAAAGATGGACTTTGAATTAGTTATCTGTAGCTGCTACTCTTAACAACAACTAGCAAGCAAATTTGGGCACACTTCAAAAATACAACTCCAAACTTAGAAGAGAAAACTGATAACAAAACTTCTCAAGCAAACAATGAATCAACAGGTTCTTTCTTAGGTGACAAATCTATTCATTAGAGGCTCATGACATAAACATATGAACTTAATATCTTGTTCCCTATAGCAATCCAAAACAACAATTAACAATCAACTTTAAACACTCTTAAACATAATTCAAATCATAACTCATATCTATTCAATCAAACCTATGTGGTACAGAAAACAGTCAATATAATTGGAAGGCTTCATTATGGGACATGGAGTAAAAATATGAATTCCTGTTATTTTTGTACCCACTAATAAAACCATTATCTCAAACCCAGAATAACAATATTTGTTTGCTAAGCAATCCCACACATCGGATTCTTAAATGTTACTCTACAGAAGTAGAAAGGAAACTAACTGCTCATACTGATTCAAAAGCAAGCAATTATGTTTTTGATCTTTAAAATGCATTTAAAATTATTGACAAAACACAATTGTTAAATACCCACACAATCACACAAAGAATATACAAGGAGGTTTACCTTAGTTGGGACGGCGGGCCCTTGCCAAACCAACCAGGTACCTCTAAAATGATAACAGGCTAAAACGTTCTAATCATACCCATAAATTGGATAACAGATCATTTGTAATTCTTCAAATGGTAAATTGAATCAGCAACTCATCATCTCGTACATCAAAAAAATATGCATCATCTGGTTCTTACGACTTTCTTCATTATATTCATCCTTTTCTATCTTCTATACAACATCACTTATAAAGAAGGTGAGCCGATACGATCAATATCTAAGGATAAGCATCAAAGTGTTTTTAAAATATTACAATTGGAAATTCATATCGAATCTTTATGGATGGACTTAATCCCCATGACACGAAGTGCATGAGTGATGAAGTCTATCGTGATCTCAAAACTAATTTAGAGGCTTCGATCCAATTGTTTCTTGGAATCTCCAACTGCATACTCGTTCAACAAGTGATTTATGGAAATAGCAATTTGGTACCGGAATACAAACAGGGTTTTGGTACCGTAGTACACACAGTCGTAATCTTGAGTACCNGGAGATTCCAAGAAACAATTGGAATCTCCAACTGCATACTCGTTCAACAAGTGATTTATGGAAATAGCAATTTGGTACCGGAATACAAACAGGGTTTTGGTACCGTAGTACACACAGTCGTAATCTTGAGTACCGAAATAGATGCAGTTGTTTGGTATCGGAATAACATAGTCGTGCTGGTACTGTAATAGGCGCAATTGTTTGGTACCGGAATAACACATTCGCATTGGTATTGGAATAGCACAGGCTGGTACCGGAATAACATAGGATGGTACTGGAATAACAAAGGTTGGTACCGGAATAAAAAAGGGTAGTACCAGGTCAATGTTATGTGGTTTTGTTGGTATCAAATCAATGCTTCTTAAGATCAAATTATTAGGATCATGCAAAATCAAGAATTTTAATCGAATTAACTCATTAAAACTAAACAAACCATGTTGTAATCATAAGTTACCTCTCTATGCATATAGACAAGCTCATCAAGTGTATTTATGGAGGAAACAGTCAATTAGGTACACATAGCATAGGTAAAATTGATTCAGACAGAGGATAATATAGGGTAATAGAGGTGTCAAAACTGAGACTCAACATTCCCCCATGCTTAATTCATTGCATGTCCTCATGCAACAATGGTATTTAAAATTTCAAAATTTGTGGTACTCCTGTTATACAATATAAACTTCATGGCCTATGCTTCACACTTCTGACCCATGGTAAAGTAGTTATGACAGAAAAGTGGAGTCATGAGTAATAGATTAGATCTGTTAGTGATTTGGCATTAAGTCTTATCCAATCTTTTTTCGATCAAATTCAAGAGAAAGGGTTGGATGTGAATCTAATATGATTATAGGATAGTGGCCAAGAGTTTTCATAATGACTTTGACTAATAGGCCCCCCCCTGTCTAGATTACCTTTAAATTAAAAGTGATATAAGCATAGTTTTAGATCTCATTTGAAGAGAGGAACACATAAAAGAATACATCCCAAGATTATTAACTCATTTCTTATCCAAGTTTTTAGAGATGAATCTCTTCTTGCTTAGGTAAGGTGAATTACATATACTGAGGGTCTCACTTCTCATGAAAACATATTTATTTTAAATATATAACTCTAAAGTGGATACTTGAAGGTTCTTAAGAACATCATTTGAGAGATATAAAGGTCATCTCCTAGCCTTGATTTGATAATGATTACTTCAGAATGAGACCCGAGGGTTTTTGTTCAGTTTTAGGTGTGCCACCTTATGTTTTTCAACTCCCTTTACCCGGCATAGCCCTGCTGCCAGCATGCTTGTTCAGTACCCTGGCAGGTTTACCTTAGTACCATACAAGCATGGCCCCGCTACCATCAGTCCTGTTCAGTACCTCGGCGGGTTTACTTGTACTTCCTGATACTTCCTTTTTATTATATTACTCAAAAGATTTAGAATGGTGTATATTGTTCATTGACATTTTTAGAGTATAAGGAAGGCAGGTGGTATGAGAGTGATTTAGAGTTATTAGGCACATAATTAATTGTTTGCAATTATCCTAAGGGTGACATCATCCACATTCAACTTAAATCTCAGTTATTCAATGTAAAATGGAACATCTCGGATAATGACTAAGAGGTCCCTCTAGTTAATCCTATTAGGGTTCTCATGAAAGTTAATTGTGGTTTTGCAAGGGTCATCCACCACATGAGGTTTTCATCAATACCTCCCAAGAGAAACTTGTAAATACAAACTTGGATAAAAACTTATTTGAATCAACTAGGTTGGTATTTGACATAATGGTGTCACCACTTTTCAATGGAGATTTCAATTAGCAATCACTTCTTCAAAATGATGAAGTAATAAGACAAGTGCACCCATTATCATATAGCGCTAAATGTGAAAATATATTCTTAAAGGATAGAAAGCATGATTCATTTAGGGTTGAGTGTAGAAATGTAGGAGGAAGATGCACATGAGAGTAAAATCAATTCAATATCAGACTTGCATGATCCTTGATAGAAAGAACATGAAGATATTAGCTCATACCTCTAATTACCTAAAGTGAAAATGATTTTAAGCACAGGACAAATATCATATAACCTTGGCATCAGTATCAAATTGGTAACTGGTATCAGAACATCTTTCTGCAGTACCGAAACAAGACGGTACTGGAATAGAATAGAGGGCAGAAACATAGTGACCGGATGAATGATTTCTATACAAGGAGATGTATATGAGGACTTGTAGAAGTTCACGGTAGGGAGTGTGCAATAATTGAGAGTAACCATATGTTTACTACATAATTAGATTAATTTCTTTAATAAAACAAAAAATGTTGAATTTATATGTCCTAGTACTTAAATCAAGCAACAAAACTTGAATATATGATTAGAGCTAGCAACACCTTATTACCAATACCAGATCACTTGAGTAACAAATCATCTGAGTGCAGAGTTATGATCAATTCCAGAATAGCGCAGGGTTCCTTCTTCAGTACTAGATGAACGTGGAGACGTTGTTTAGTACCGGATGTGGTCCAGTATCGGATGAGTCCAGCAATATGTTTTAGTACTGGAATAGCACAGAAATGTCCATTGGTACTGGATGAACACAGAGGTGAACATTGCATTCTGGTACTTGAAGATATTTTGACACAGTACCTGGTTGTAGTGCTTTGTAGACTGAAAATTTTATAGGTTGCACCTTGTAGAAGTAACGGGTATTTTCTGGTGTTCTGGAAGAGGATTTGTGATTTGATTCAACTGAAAAACCATATAGATGGAACAAATACCAACACTAGATAACTCTGAGTTTGCATCAAAATAATGAAAAAGAATTTGGTGACTGGGCTCCAAGCCATGTGAGAAGAGGGTATTATGTATTTGGATGACCATATGTTGAGATTTATAACCCTCCTGTTTTGGAACCAGGATGATCAATGCTCTTGTTGGCACTTCCTTTTTATTACAAAAATAATAATCCTAACTACTATTGTCTCATCAACCACTCCCACATGCTTGAGGTTTTGCATGGCCTCATGCAAACAATGTGAGATGATAAAAAAAGGAATGCTCAGAGGGTTGCCAACATTTGCTAAAAACGAACCGATAGTACTAATTAAAACTAGATTCTTATTCATACTTACAAACAAAACATTTAGGGAAAATGTCAAAAGTTGAATTATTAACTATGAATAAAATAGTTTGGAATTAACATTCAGTTTCAACTGCTATTAAAACTATCACTTAATTGATCATCCTTGTGAAATGGTGGTCTTAAAAATAGATAGGTAGTGATAAAGCACAAATGCATCATTTTTAACAACTTAAGGAAAAATAAGAAATTTGAAGAAATAGGTCATGAAGCACTCCCTTAAGTGTTATGTTCTACTGACAAGGATGAATTCTCCGCTTTTGAAACCCTTCAAGTATTATGTTTGCATTCGGAGGATGAAGATATTCCCTTCTCATAAGATTCCAAATAAAAATCATCATAACTTTTAAAAAGAAATCTACTATAGGAACAAAATATCTTAAACTGATTTCTTTATTATCTTTTGACACTCCCATTTATGAAAAGTATGAAAGATAGGTTGCATTGCAACATTTATTTATTTATTTACTATCCTACTCTAATTGAACAAAAGAAAATGTCCTTCAAGTATAGGAATACTTCCAGTGAAGCCATGTGCATAACAGGGTTAGAAATATATCCATACTCGGGTTTAAAAGATAAATTTTAATGCATACTGGAGTATGAAGGACCAGTTGCTTTGATGATGAGATCAAGCAATAATGAAAAACAAAAGAGTGGTGTGACCTAATAACTAATTGAAACCATATTTTAATAGGATCACTATATTCTTGTTTCTCTTCTTTGTTTAGGTCACACTGATTATCTTCCTCTACCATTCTATGCAGAGTATCCTCTTCAAGATGATTGATCTTTGAAGTACATACAAGATCTACTAAGAGGGATGCTAAGGACTTCTCAATCTCAAGTTCCACCGGTTTCTCTCCATTGAATTCTATCCATGATTATTTATTCTCCTCAAAAAATTGACAAGAGGAATCTGACGGGACTTCTAAATCTTCATGTGGAGAGACAACTAGATTCTTGATTGCTGTGAAGATATTCTCTTCCCAAGAGGCAGATATCCCAGATGTTGCTAGAATGCAAGAAATTTCTTGGAGGAACATTCTTCAATATCTTGATCATCCTTGAATTACTCTAGCTGGTTGATGATCCCTGTCTCGCAACACAACTTAGTACTCAGGGGTTCTTACAGCACCCCAAAAATGATTTATCATCAAATATTGGATATTAAAACTAAGAAATTAAAACTATTTTCAAAAACAAAACACACCAAACTTGAACTCTTTGCGTTATTAGGAACCTTTTGTCACCAGGTTATTGGTTCGCACAAGTTATATCATCATAAATAAAACTAAATTTGAATAAATAAAAACACACTTGCATCAAAAGAAGAGAGGAAAACCTAACGTTGGAGAAACCCCGCCAAAGTGGATGTGTGGGCTCTTCCCTCACATCTTACCATCTTCTCTCCTCCCTTAGCTCATCCATAAAAAAAATCCAAAAACATTAAATCAATCTGATTCAAATACTACCTATTACCGTTTACAACTCCCTGGCAACGATGCCAAAATGCTGGTGCAATTATATGCATAATATATTACCAAAAATAAATTATCAACTAGGATTCGTAATCAGTAAATTTGATGCACTATATGTACCGATAATAGATAGGTTCCTATGTCTGTTTAGTATAGCTTAGATAATAAAACCATCAATAACAAAATACTTTGTTTTCAAAGATAACACTCTTCACACAATTTGGAAATTAGAAAGAAAAACTTGCAATTATGCACTCAAAAGATTTTGCTCAAATAATGCCTTGTCCATTTACAAGCTCATGAAGTGGAAAGATGGACTTTGAATTAGTTATCTGTAGCTTCTACTCTTAAAAACAACTAGCAAGAAAATATGGGCACACTTCAACAATACAACTCCAAACTTAGAAGAGAAAATTGATAACAAAACTTCTCAAGCAAACAGTGAATCAACAGGGTCTTTCTTAGGTGACAAATCTGTTCATTAGAGGCTCATGAACTAAAGATATGAACTTAAGATCGTGTTCCCTGTAGCAATCAAAAACAACAATTAACAATCAACTTTAAACACTCTTAAACAGAATTCAAATCATAACTCAATTCTATTCAATCAAACATGTGTGGTATAGAAAACAATCAATATAATTGAAAGGCTTTATTATGGGACATGAAGTAAAAAGATGAAGTCCTATTATTTCTGTACCCACTAAGAAAACCACTATCTCAAACCCAGAATAACAATATTTGTTTGCTAAGCAATCCCACACATTAGATTCTTAAATGTTACTCTACAGAAATAGAAAGGAAACTAACTGCTCATACTGATTCAAAAGCAAGAAATTATGTCTTTGATATTTAAAATGCATTTAAAATTATTGACAAAAAAAAAAAAATTAAATACCCACACAATCACACAAAGAATATACAGGGAGGTTTACCTTAGTTGGGATGGTGGGCCCTTGCCGAACCAACCAGGTACCTCTAAAACAATAACAGGCTAAAACGTTCTAGTCATACCCAGAAATTGGATAACGGATCATTTGTATTTCTTCAAATGGTAAATTGAATCAACAGATCATCATATTGTACATCAAAAAAATATGCATCATCTGGTTCTTACGACTTTCTTCATTATATTCATCCTTTTCTATCTCCTATACAACATCCCTTATAAAGAAGGTGAGTTGATACGATCAAGATCTAAGGATAAGCATCAAAGTGTTTTTAAAATATTACAATTGGAAATTCATATCGAATCTTTAGGGATGGACTTCATACTCATGACACGAAGTGCGTGAGTGATGAAGTCTATCGTGATATCAAAACTAATTTAGAGGATTCGATCCAACAGTTTCTTGGAATCTTCAACTGCATACTCGTTCAACAAGCAATTTATGGAAATAGTGATTTGCTATCGGAATACACACAGGGTTTTGGTACCAGAATACACACAATCGTAATCTTGAGTACTAGAATAGGCATAGTTGTTTGGTACCAGAATAGCACAGTCGCACTAGTATTGGAATAGGCATAGTTGTTTGGTACCAGAATAACATAGTCGCACTGGTACCGTAATAACACACGCTGGTACCGGAATAACACAGTCACACCGGTACCGGAATAACACAGGCTGGTACCGGAATAACATAGGCTTGTACCGGAATAACACAGGTTGGTACTAGAATAACACAGGGTAGTACCAGATCAATGTTATGCGGTTTTGTTGGTACCAGATCAATGCTGCTTAAGATCAAATTATTAGGATCATGCAAAATCAATCATTTTAATCGAAATAACTCAAGAAAACTAAACAAACCATGCTTTAATCATAAGTT
Organism: Picea mariana; assembly: GCA_032191745.1. Lineage (NCBI taxonomy): Eukaryota > Viridiplantae > Streptophyta > Pinopsida > Pinales > Pinaceae > Picea > Picea mariana. Next base: position 27,199 of record JASDQU010884376.1, read on the forward strand.
ACCTCTCTAGGCATATAGACAAGGTCATCGAGTGTATTTATGGAGGAAACGGTCAATTATATACACATAGCATAGGTAAAATTGACTCAGATAAAGGATAATATAGGGTAATAGAGGTGTCAAAACTAAGACTCAACATAACCCTTGATTATTCAGAGCTCGATTTTGATAAATGGAACCAGTTACACCCTGTCAGGTATTTTGTGATTGTCATGAGTTGGTGGAATAACATTGACAGTGGATTTGTTTTTATTGGTATATAGTCGTTGCATTATTTATTATGACAGTGGAGTCAATAGCTCAACATTGTTAATTCGATGATTTGAGAAATGGAAATGGGTACACAGTCGCTGCCTCTTGTGTTGTAATAGTTGGATTGTTGACTCAACATTATTTTTTTGGTTCGATTAAGTCATAGAAATGCTTCTTGTGTTATGCGTTGGTCTGTGTGTTTCCTACAGTATGATATAAGCTGAAATGGTGGTCACGTTATTGTGTGTTTTAATTTCCATAGATATTATTGCAATTTGAAGTATTGATGATTGTGTTTTGGTTGTCCATTGTGTATGTTTTATGGATATCGTGCACCATCAGAGATTGAAACGGGTTTTATAATAATATGGTTTCATTGCAAGTTAATTGTTAAATTGGTTAGAGAAATGGAATCAGGCACGTTTTTAAAAGGACTTGTGTATGTGTTTGATTTGAGGAAATAATTTATGGATAGTGGTTAATGGTTTGATGTTGAACTGAGTTGAAACAAATGACTGTGTGTTCATTTGGATTGTTTTAAATATTAAATGGAAGAAGTGACAGGAAACATAATTCTTATACAGGTTGTTTGGAAGGCATATTTTTTTTTAGTCTGATAACACTGTGTTAATTAAAAGTGTTCAAGATTTAAATGTGGAGAGTGAGCAAGTTTAACATAGTAATGGCTAAATTAACCACAATAATTGTTAATTGGTGCTCGAATAGTGGTTTTAAGTACATAATTGTTTTATGAATTAGTTAATTAATTTTTCAAACAATATCCGCTCTTTTCTCCTACAATTATTTCACTTTTTGCCAATTACAATACCCTCACCTTCCCACATTCATTATCCACTCCCTGTTCCTAAAATTTAATTTCAGTTAAGGGAAACTCTATATTGTAACAATTTAAAGTCGCAGAGATGAATTACAATGATATATTCTTTGGTTTACATTACAGTTGATTGTTGTTGTCTGTGAGCAGTAATCATGATCTTTTCCCCCTCATTTTAATATTTTTCTCTCAATGCAACCCCTCGCATATCCCAGAACCTTTCTTCACCCCCTACTCAATGACAACTATTAAACAATTTGTATGGATTGAATTGCATGTGTCTGATATGTTGTTGAGCTAAATTTTATTTCATATTTTAAAAGAGTTGTCATGTATGGATGTTAAAGAAACTATTTGTTAATCAATTATGCATACAGGAATGAGATTTTTCACAGAGGTAGCCATGGAAGAGGTAAACAAGGAAGAGGTAATTGGAACAGGGGCCCTAGAAGGCCAATATTTTCTATACACTTTGATGCAGACTCGCAAGAGTTAGGCCAACTATTTCAAGCTGGGTTTTTTAATTGGATTGGGAAAGGAGTGGTCCAACCCAAGCCTGAAAGGCCTCTCTTCCAAGCCCCACAGGTCCTTGGTATTCCCATGCCCCCTCATGTCTCATTGCAACCTAAAGTTCCTGAAAATAACGGATGGAAAGATATTGTCCACCCGACAGTCTCCCAACATCGTGGTTGGCCTAACTTGTCTTTACCTTATCCCCCGCCTATCAATCAAATTGTCCAAGATGACCCTGACCACTCACCAGTTCAATCTTCCCATGCAATAAAAAGGTTGAAAACTGAGGCCCACCATGCCCCTGACAAAGGAAAATCCACAGCTACCCCTTCTTCACCCTCCAATGACTCTGATAAATCTGTGTTCTCCCGCATGCATTTGAGGGATGATTGCTCTCATGTGATCAGCGAGATTAGGCCTAAAGGCTCCACACAACCTAAGGAAAATTCAGAGAGATAAAAAGGTAACAACAGCGACAAGGGAAAGATTGGCTCCCAGAGTCGGAAATATGGATTTTAAGTTTTTTTGTTTATTAATTGTTGAGAACAAATGACTTTTGAAATTTTGGACAGCACACTATTTTTGGATATATGAGTAATATATTTTGAAAATAATTTCAAATTTCATTGAGAAAATTGTCAAATATGAATGTGATGATGGGAGTCAGAAGGAGGGTTGTTTTTTTTAATTAACTAGTTGTTTTATGATTGTTAAAAGCTAAAGGGAGTCACAAGGGATCCCACCTACTAGTTATTATTTATTTAAAAACCCTTATTATGATTTATTACTTTTCCCCCTTAACTAAAAAGTTGGTTGAGTTTTTAGTTAACTTAAATAATGAAGTAGTTCAACTACTTCAACCAATTCTAATGTGCTTAAAGGAAAAAGGAAAGGGAGGAACAAGAGGAGAATAGAAGGAGAAGCATACTAAGGCTTTCTCTTTGAGTTTTTGTTGAGATAATTAAGCTTTCATTCAATCCTTAATTCATTAGAAGCCTAATTATTTTTTATGATAGTAGGGTCCTATTGTAGACAACAAGATTCAGGAATGAATTACATCATTCAGACACTTTTTTTTTCAAAGGTGTTGATCTATCTTTGATAGTCTGTGTAGACTTGTCTGTTTCTGAATTAGTTTTCATAACTGACAAAGGCTATTGTGAAGAGTCTAGTGGGCAACAATCTATGGCAAGTTGATCCAGCTTTTCAAATTCAGTATTTTGATTTTCTGTCGGAATTCCTTTTGTATGTTTCATTGGGGACGTCTAAGTTTGACTTTGGTCCAAAACTTCCTCATGAAATTTTGTAAAGAGAACGATTCTTTGATGAATTGGAATGAAATAAAGGATTTCTTTATGTCTCATATGTTTTGATTATTGACTTGGTGTCTTTACTTCTGCCTCTATCTTTATTTCAACATCAGATATATTCAAAAAATTACATAAATAATTATTTTTTCAGCAAGATTTTGTTTACAAAGAAACAACCTAAGCACTTATAAACAATACTCGTGAATTAGGATATCAATTTTGATGGTTATAAACATAGGGTGATATTTCTGTCTATCTTTCTTTAGCCAATAAGGATCTAAAAATGTTTGAGTAAGGTCATTTCATATCTTTTCCTCAACATTTATTTGGCGACCATACTAGGTGTTACCCATGATTTTGGTCATCTTGATGATGTATGGATGATGGTGTACTCATGCTCCTAATAAGAACTTTCTCCTGAGAAAAGTGACTTTCATCTCTTCCCAAAAAACAAACTTTTGAAGAGAGTTCACAAGTTGTTGGTATACCAGGGTGCAAGAATGACCCATTCTAGCAGGCTGCCTTCAGCTGGGGTGCAAACTTCTCTCACTCTGCTACATAGCTAGGGTGTGAAATTGCTCTAAAGCTTGGAAAATGATGAAGTCTCGATGGTTCTAGAAGGGAATTTTCTAGAAGAATGGGTTGGCATTCGAATGGTTATTCTTTTTACTGGTTTCCCTGATATTGTGGGATCATTCTTATCTAAGTAACCATCTCATTCTTCCTATATATTGATGGAACTCTCATGGAAAAGTTTAAGCAAGATTCATTGGAGAATTGGTGAAGGAATTGTGTGAAGGACCTAGCTTGAACAAGAGCTTGGAGACTCTAACAAGTCTATCAAGGGAATTTGATCTTCTTCATACAAGGATCGAGCAAGTGTGTGTGTTGGAGCCAAGAGCCACCGAAAGGAATCTTACGACATCAAGGCGATCAGATTGTATCTTTTACTTTCGATTAATATGATACAGCGACATGTCCCTTTCCCATAAATCTATTCTTACTTTATTGTGTAATTCCTTGATCATACACATAAGTTGACAGTTGAATATATCTTTCTATCTTCACTTTGGTTGGTTTGTGTTGTCTTGGTCTTGACCTCACGAGAGCACCTGAGTGAAGCAGGAGCAACAAAGACCCTAGGAAGCGATACAAAGGTATGTAACTTATTCCTCCTCGCTAGCTAATTCAATGGTCAAAACTTAGGAAAAGAGTCGTGTCCTGTCTTGTTTTGTTCTAGATGCAGGTGGATCTAGGGAGATCCATTAGTGTCCGCACCCACAGATTAGTCCTATAACACCAGGGAGATATTAAATATCTCTCTAGTTAGTTTTTATGCTTGAGTAGCATTGAATACATCTATTTTTTATGATATCGATTCTTTGATTGTTTTATTTCTTAATGATTGTGCTTGTTGCAAGGCAAACCAATATTGAGCCCGGTCTTCAAGATTAGACCAACATTGCTTTGAATTTGTTCAACACCATTTTAGACACTGCCAATACTCGTGATGAGCTTAATCATTCATGGGCAACAATTGAATGAGATATTAGTGCCCAAGAACGTTGGAAATCTAGACGTAGACAACCTAGAAATTAGTAGTAACTTTCTTGTTCCTTCAGTTTTGGCCTTAATTTCATGTCCTTAGACTCTCATGTTTCTAGAAGAAGAAGAGTCTTATCACTTGGAATTAATCCTATTGCTGAAATAGGAATAAGGAACGTTGTGTTATTGACCCAACAAAGTGCTCTAAGGAGAAACTTGTTTGATTCATCTAGTTTGTCTTTCCCTCCCTCACCTATCATCCACAATATGGTATCTAGTGGTGGCTCTGGTGACACTGGAATTGATTCCTCCTCTCAGTCTTCAACTTCATCAGTTATTGGTAGCTTATATTGCCACCATATCCCTGTCCAATCTACCACAAATCCCACCAAAGTCATTAAAAATTATGGGCTTTTTTCAGTTTGAAGAAGACGCCACAACCACACTGTGGCATGTATCCTCTCCTCTCAACCTAGCAACTGCTACTCATCCACTTCATAAATTCAAATAGAATCTCCCTAGGTTTTCAGTAAATAACATTATCAGTACAAACAAACACCTGGTGGCATTTTCTAATGCTTGTCACAACATAGGAGCAAATGAAAACTATCCTTTCATGCGCTTATTCATAAATTCCTTGGAAGGAAAGGCTGCGACCAATTTATTTGACCTTCCTCCAAAGATTCTGTCTACTTGGGAGGAGTTAGTCTATTGGTTCAGATCCACCTATGGGAAATCTAAAATCCCAGCTGAGAGGTTACGAGAGTACAATAAAATCACTTATAAGGATGGTCAGACCATCAAGTCCTTCAACTTGCGTTTCACTAAGCTATACAATCAAATCCCTGAAGTCATTCGACCTCAGAACCAAGCCTCTCTCATGCATTACTCCAATGCATTACCTTTCCCCTATCGTCACAGGCTTGAGGAAAAATCCATTGATAACCTTGGTTCCTCTCTGCATACTTGTTTAGAGTATGAAGAACAACTCTAAAGAACAGGTCTTCCAGATGGAGAATCTATTAGACAAATAGACATGTCCTCTCTCTTACAAATAGTACAAGATATGAATAATAGTATGATAGTGTATGAGAAAAAAGGAAATGTCTCCCCTCTAAACCTTGGAGCTTCATCCTCTTCTACACCCCCCTTTAAAAACCCAATTGAAAATAATTTTCATCCCAAGGCTATCTTTCCTCGAAGTTGGTGTAACTTTTGTGAGGAACACCATAAGGAATACACATGTGAGGTAAGGAAGAGTGCCAAAGATAACATATTTGGTAAAATAACAGAAACTACCATCGTTGTCCTAGATTTTGCAGATCCAGAGATAAGATATTTGGTAAAAGACCAGAAACTACCATCGTTGTCCTAGATTTTGCAGAGCCAAAAGATGTCATGATCATCAATACTAGGAACAAATCCTATGCTCCCAAAGGAAAATATGATCCTCCCTGCAATTCTTCTAGCCCAATCTCATCATCACCAGCTACCACGGTTTAGGTTCCTAAGGTCCCTGACAGTCAGGGAACAAATTCCCCTCTTCCAAATACAATATTCTGAATCAACTGGACAACATCAAAGAAGATTCCACCCTCCTGGACATGGTTGTCGTCCCTGAACAACAAAGGCGTCTAAAACAATTCATGGAAGGAAAATATTTCGTTGTAGCCAACCTCTCTAAAGAGGTGAATGAAGAGGATTTGTCTGTAAATAAAGTAGGTGTACATAACTTTAGATACCTTGTAAAAAATCGCCCTTTTTATATTTCTGTAAATATTATGGATAAAATCGCCCATTGTTGCCTCATTGATGGCGGTTCGGGCCCAAGTGTGATGTCGAAGATTATTATGGAAGAGATAGGCTTGTCTTGTGCAAATTAAAACACCAAGATAATTCTCTCTTATAATAGTCTACAACAAACAACCATAGGAGAGATTAAAGATGTGACCTTATTTTTGTGCGCACACCCTGAAATAAGGACATCCCTTAGCATTCAGGTAATTGACATTCAAGTAAGAAATTACTTAATCATCTTGGGAAGAGATTCGCAAGCTTTGACGGGTGGATACCTCTCACTCAAAGGGACACACTTATCCATTCGTCGGAATGGAAAAAACATTATAGTCCTTAGAGAGGGAAGTATTTCACCTTACGTAGAAAGTGTTCCACAAACTAATGTAAACTATATCGAAGAGGACCTAGGGTTTTATTCCATCTTTGTTGAGGAAGATAATGTTCCCTTGGAACATATTGATTTAGATGATGGTATGTGGCACATGCACTTCGATGGTTCATTCTCTATTGAAGGTAATGGAGCTGGCATAATCTTATACTCTCCTATTAGGAAGATTCATAATTTTTCTTACAGGTTGGATTTTTCTTGCACAAACAATGTCACTGAATTTGAAGCTTTATTATTAGGCATTAAAAACACCTATAATCTTGGTTCTGGTCACCTTTCAGTTTTTGCAGATTCTGAGCTTGTTGTGAACCTTGTACGTAAGATATACTCTCCTAGCAACAATTTGATGAAACAATACACCCAAACTATTTGGGCACTTATCTCGAACCTGTTATCTTTCAATATCACTCATGTTAAGAGGGAATTGAACTCAATGGTTGATCAGTTAGTTTTTTTTGCATCCTCTCCTAATTGGAAAATTTTGCAACATAAACTTGATTGTACCTTTCAATCTCTATATCGTCCATATATCCATGATAATATAGAATCTTGGCAGGTCTTCCTAGCGATGAAATAATATGTGCTTTCATTCAAAATGAACCCTATAAGCCCAAGGAAATTATATCCATAGAAGATAATAAGATTCCTAAAGGCTTGAATCCTCTAGAGAGTTCGTTTTCATCAAGTGATGTAGGAAATAAAGAGAAACAGAAAGAAGAGGATTCGAAAAGGAAGGTGGGTGAAACCATCTCATTGAACATTGGGACACCCGAGTCTCCAAATAATGTTAAAATAGGTTCCCAACGTTCGGATGAAGAGAAAACGAAGTTTGTCGATCTACTTGGTGAATTTCAATATGTTTTTACTTGGTCTTACAAGGATATTTGTGGTTTTGATACTGATATTATACCGCATTTCATCCCCATCAAGGAAGGCATAAACCTAGGTAGGAAAAAACAAAGACCTGCCAACCCTATATTGGGAGAAACTATTCAAAGGGAGTTGGAAAATGTCTTGAAGGATGGAATCACCTTTTTGGTCAAGTACCCTGAATGGGTTTCCAATTTGGTTCCTGTTCTAAACGTCACTGATCATATTAGCTTCTGCATTAATTTTCACACATTCAATCAGGCTATTATGAAAAATCCCTTCCCTCCCCCTAATATGGAAATGATTTTGCAACAAGTTGTAAGGTCACAGATGATGCCCTTACTTGATAATTTTTCTAGTTACAATCAAATCAAGGTAAAAAGGGCATGTTGGCATAGGGGAAGACCCAGGGTTCAACTCTAATAACGCACAAACAAGCCCTAACTACTGGCCCTTTCGGCAACACCTGCGGAGAAGATGGAGTCTCACCCAAACTAGAAATAGGGGGTTGTAGGACACAAGTGTCTACAACCAAAGAAAATGCAAAGTGGGTCCAAAACAACAACACACAGAGATATAATTATTATTTACCAACTTAAGTCTGCCTCACACAGTATATCTCAGATCTATCACAACAATGCATCAATAGTATAACGTACGACCAATAACACAACATCAATCACACATAATAACAAGATATACATGGTTCACCCTCTCCCTAGGGCTACATCCACAGAACTGTGTTTATTGATATTATATGAAAACATACAGTTCTATATGCACACTCAACTTCCATATCTCTCTCTCTTTCTCTCTTCTTCTCTCCCCTCTCTGCGCACCCAGCTGTAGGGTTGATCTTCACACCCAACTAAAGATCTTACAATACATACTCTCTCTCGATACAATACTTTTCTTACGCAACAATACTCTCTCTCTTAACCCACAATGACAAACTCAGAATGAACCAACAACAACCCCTCTTCTCTCATCTAGGTCTTTATTTATACATTACATGACAATCATCTAGGTGTCAAAACCCTATATCCAAAACCCTAGGTGTCTAAACCCTAGGTCAACTTGACCCATACTTTCCAGGCTTCTCCAGCCTGTCTTTCCTTCTTTCCCGCAAGGTGCTCCAAATCATCCATTGGTGGATTTTTCCATTTGCTGAGTTGTCCATGATCCATCTTCCTTGTTGATCTGTCTTCCTCAATCTCCTTTTTTAACGGTTCATTTTCCCTTACTTCACTCTTTATTTTCTTCTTCTTTGACCACTTTGACCCAATATCAGTCAATGTTCCTTCCACGCAGTTCGTACTTCTCCTTTCTTCCTAAATATTCACTTCCTTCCATAAACAAGGGCCAACATGCCCCCAACACTCACATGTGACTTGTCCCAAGGCACTGTAGGTATGAACCTTATGTTTTACTTCAACTTCATACTACGTAGAGCAGCCTGTGCTTTCTTCTCTCTCCCTTCCTTCCTTGTGCATACTATCTTTTAAGTGTCTGCTACCCAATTTCAGCTGCACCTGGTACCTAGACCCTTTTACTTATGCTTTTACTGAGAGTTGCGAGGAAGCTATTTGTCATAGTACAATTTCAATTGGCTCCCATTCAATAAACCTTCCTTCCATTATCCATTCAAAGTATTCAACTATGCAGCTCCTCCTTCTGTAACATAGGCAACCACATATGGCCCAAGACAATGTGTCATGAACTTCCCTAGATGCTTCATGAACCTGTTGTCATATACCAATACCAGATCTCCTTGCCTAAATGATTTCTTCTTGATATGCCTGTCGTGGTAGGCCTTATCTCATTCCTTCTATACCTGTTGATGGAATCCTGCAATGAACCTATCTTCTTCTAGTTCTACCAACTGCGCAAGTTTATTTTGAACAACGTCGGTGTCATCCATATTTGTGAATGCGACGATTCTTAAACTAGGAACCAAATATTCCATAGGTACCACTGATTCCATACCATAAACTAACTTAAAGGGAATCTGCATTGTCAGCTTCTTGCAAGTGGTTCTATAGGCCCATAACATTGTTGGTACTCTCAAATCCTGATCATCTCTATTCATACTGCAAATCTTCGTCAGTGTTGTCTCCAAGATCTTATTGAAAGATTTGATTGTACCATTCGCTTGTGGGTGGTAAGGTGTACTCTTCTAATGATGAAATTCAAATTCTTGGGTTAAGGCTTCGATAGTATTATTAATAAAATGAGTACCTTGATCGCTCATAATGATATTCAGGCATCCCAATCAAGTTATGATATCATAAAATATGAACCGCATAGTTGTAGTTGCACTACAGTCCTTAACTTCTCTTTCTTCTACCCATCTGGTCAAGTACTCTGTCGTACTGATGATGTATCATGCTCCTATGCACTTTCTTGGTGGTTTAATAGGTCCCACGAAATCATGGCCCATTTCTCAAATTCCTGTAAAGTTAGTTGAGGGGCTAAGGGCATCTCATCTCATCTAGAAGGTTTCCCAACTCTTTGGCATACATCACAGGATTTGTATTGTTACTTAGCATCTTTGTGTAGAGTGGGCCACCAAAGGGTAGCCCTAAGAACCTTATGTGTTGTTTCTTTCCATGGATAGTGTCCTCCTGCGATGCCTTCATGTTCTTCTCCCAAAATCAGTGGTCTTTTTGCCTCCATAAGACATATCCGCAAGATCTCATCAGGTCCCATCTTATACAGTTGTCCAGCTATAAGTGAAAAATTTGCAGCACGAACTACCAGTTGTTTCTTTTGAATTAATTTATATTCGTGAGGTGCCATTCCTATTGATAGGAACTGGACTATCTCGGTGAAGTGATCATCAGGATTTCTAATGGCAAAAAACTATGCATCTGGTAGTGTATCCTCCAAACTAGTAGGTTCCTCTCCATGTTCTAACCTAGACAAGTGGTCAGGTCCCTTGTTCATTCTCCCTAGCTTGACCACAATCTCAAAATCATATTCATGGAATAACAATAGCCATATGCATATTCTTCGCCCCAACACTGGCTTGTTGACTAGGTATTTCAATGCAGAGTGATCAATGAACATCTTAAAATTTCCTCCCAACAAGTAGTGTCAAAACTTTTGTAGCACGTAAACCATGGCTAAACCTTCTCTCTCAGTGGTAGTGTAATTTATCTTAGTTGTGGAGAGCTTCCTGCTAGAAACGGCTAATGGGTGGTCAATATCGCCTGCTCCTAGTTGTGCTAACACTGCTCCTAATGCAATAGATGAAGCATCGACATGGACATGAAATTCCTTACTCCAATATGGGAAAACCAGAATAGGGGCAGTAACCATTTTTTGTTTCAGTGTGTCGAAGCTCTGTTGACATTCCTCTGACCATTGAAACTGAAAATCTTTCTTTAATAACTTCTTCATATGTGTTGTTATCTTTGCATAGCCCTTGATGAACTTTTTGTAGTATCCAGTATGTCCCAGTGCAGTGCGCAGTTGTCTAATTGAAGTAGGGGAAGGTAGGTCAACAATGATGGCAATCTTGGAAGGATCTACCAGCAACCCCTGCTTACACACAATATGGCCTAGAATCACTCCAAAGGGTGAAAAGAAGATACACTTATTTACATTCAGGGAAATCTCACATTGTCTGCACTTATCCAACATTAGTCTTAAACATTCAATATGATTTTTCAATAAGCTAAAAACAATCCAAACATCAAAATATGCTTCCAAAAATTTATGTAAAAATTCCATGAATGCTTCGACCACCACCCTAGAAAAGATGGTTGTTGCATTCTTCAATCTGGAAGGCATCACTATATACTGGAAAGAACACCATTTTTTTTGCAAATGTGGTCTTATGGTGATCTTCCTTAGCAATCATGATCTGGTGATAACCTGAAAATCCATCTGTGAAGGAGTAAACTTCATGTCCTCCAAAATTATCTAACACTTCATCAGTAAACGGTGTAGGGAATGGATCATGTAAGCATGCATCATTCAGTTTCCTCAAGTATACACAGATTCTGATCTCTCCTGACTTCTTATCCTATACCACTGTTGGCACAAGGGTATACCCATGGTTCAACATTCAAGAGCGCACTAACAAAACCCTAACTACCAGCCCTTTCAGAAACACCTGCGAAGTAGATGAAGTCTCACCCGAGGTAGAGGCAGGGGTGGTTGCAGGACTCAAATGTATGCAACCTTAGTTGGGACACAAATATGTGATTGTATATTTTACAGGGCACTTAGCATAGATCATTGATTAATATTTAACCCTTATGGTACTTCATAGATAGCACAGAGCATCATATTGAATACTTAGACTAAATATGATTCAGTACTTATCCATAGAAACATAGATTAGATTCAAAAAATCGAGCACTAAGCATATTATATATCATATCTAACATTCATTCATATATCATAAGCACAGAGCATAACTAGATCTATTTAATGACAGCAAGCACTTAGCTAAGAAGGAGATAAACACATTAGGTCGAAGCACAGAGCACAATACACAAAGTTACCGTGGTTCACCAACACCCTGGGGCTACGTCCACAAAGTCTTCTTATTTATATTATCTCGATCAAGTGGTTACAACACAGAGCTTCAGTGACACTTACTTCGCACAGGACAAAATATCTGTACAGCTCACTAGATCCTTCTTCCTTGCACTTCATCACAAAACTACAACAACTTGAACTTAGCTTTTCAATCTCCTTACAATAATGCACAGAGCAATTGCAATATACATCCAGTCACACAGATCTAGCTACTAGCACTAAGCCTTTATCTATACATCACATAGATGTACTACTATCCTCTACTTACATTGACTAAGTATCTATTTATAGAGTACAAAATGGGCCTAAGCATGGGTAAACCCATGGGCCGACATCCCTTTCCCTTTACATCAACCCAAAACCCTAAAAGGGACCCAAAAATAGGTCTTTCTTCCCTGATTTCTACTTCACGTTACGCTCCAGCTTTGGCAAGATGTCGCAGTCCAAAAAATGGTCAAATATGACCAAGTATTCTTCAAAACTTAGTCAAGGGCCAACAGGAACCCAACACTCACCTGTCACTCATCCCAAGTCACTCAAGTCTGATCAATTCTGCCTCGAATGCCTCGATCTTAGCTCGAGTTGCTTCGACCTGTTGTAGTGCGACAACCTCTTTCTCAGTAAATTCATGGATCACTGTGTCATTGAGAGGTCCTTCCAGGCGTTGTTCTGCAGTGATGACAAACTGTTCGAGTTCAACTCCCTGGCTTTCAAGTTCAGCGAACAGTTGGCATGCCTTTTCTTTGATTGGATGAAGTCATTGGGAGACTTCCATCACTTTAGTTTGTATTGTGTGTACCTATTGTTGGGTTATGCATTGTTCTGTGAACCTCTTGATTCTTTCGATTGGGGTCAAGGTCTTTATCTACGCCTGTAGTGTTTCTACATGTTGCTTTTCTTCTTGGAGTTGTGCCTCCAATGTCTACAATTATGTATTCTCTACGAGGGTTTCATAGGTCTGGGCACTTCTAGCGCTCATCTTCTTTCATTCCAAGGAAAAGGTTTTTAATCAGCCAACTGCGCTCCGAGTAGTGGCCTCTCTTAGATCTCTTATTTCTTGGAGGGTCTCGGTCACAGTGCAGAGCTCTAGATCCATGATGAATTGTTGGAGTTCCTAGATTATTTCTTCCAGTTGGGTCACCTGCTATAGGAGATGGTCTTCCATCTTCACTTCTATGACCATCACAGAGTGTAGTGCTTTGTGAACCCTTTCCTATACTTCAAGTTTCTCTACTAGCAACTGTTCCTTTTCCTCATCCCACTTCACTTTCAGGGCAAGATTTTCCCATTCTGCCTCATTCTATTGTTCTAGAAGTGCTTTATGTGCTTGCATCAAAGCCTGGATGGCTTGTGTTGTGTCTTCTTGAGCTCTTCAAAGGCGAGCTTCGACTTGATCAGCGATCTAGTGTAATTGAGTGGGCTCATCACCTGTTCCTAATGTTTTGCTTATCAAGGGCACTGTAGAAACTGTTTGGCTGGACTGGAGTGCATACTGCACTTCTTTGAGTTTTCCCTTGATTCGGTTGAATAACTCCTCCTTCTTTTCTTCTTTATTTTCTGTGAGCTTTAGTGAAACATCATTCAGCGCAACAATTAAGAAGTCGAAGTCATCTGAGGTAAGGGTAGTTTTAAGCGTGGTCTGGGTGGCCTTAGATTTATTTTGGGAGGAGGGTTTTGGTGGTGTCATATTTATTTTCATGGTGGGATCCTCCTCCTCTCTAGGTGGAGTAACCTCACCTCTGTTTTGTTCAACTTCTGTACCACCTATCTTGTCACCATCACCTCCCTACGCAGGTGAGATCGAAGTAGTCTTTGTGGACGTGCTAGGGACATCTTCAACTTCGTCAGCCTTCTTAGTCCTACTTGGCCCAGGTGTATCTGGCATAGCTTCAGGGCTTTCCTCGTCATACATGTATGCGGGTTCCACTGCAACAAGGAGGTTCACCAACCATTCCTTGGTAATCTCCTCCAAGTCATCTTCTGTCATCTTGTAGTAGGATTGGAGCTGATGTTTATGCTCATCATTGCGCACTGTAATATAGGTGAAGTGGTGGTCCATGCTAAATTTCATCAAAGGTATAAACCTATGAAGTACGTTTGGGGTGATTCACAATGTAGATTGAATTGCATTCTTTAGTTGGTTGAAGTAGGTGTGGAAGACAGCATTGGACTACCACTGCTTTTTCATGTCGCTGGAATCCACAGCATACAGAACTTCGCAGCTAGTGGTTCGAAAGGTTCAATCTCCGGAAAAGTGGCTCCCTTTGGAAGTTCCCAAGTGATGAAAGTGATGAGTATGAGCAAACAACTAAAGTGGAACTCATACCCTTGGTCTTGTGCTCCTCTACAATCCATCTCTAACTGGTTTACAAGATATTGTGCCCAATTCATCTGTAGTCCCTCGGTGCACTTCCCTGCGAGGTCAACTATGAAGCCAGTCACCTGTGTTGGTCTGTTCTTACGAACTAACTTGCCCGTGATCAACTGACATGTAAGGTGCACTGTGCCACTCTATATAGAGGCTACCTTGTAGCCTCGCATACTCTTCTCTACATCTCCATAAGTTTCCTTTATCTGTTGTGCTAGTGCTCGGTCTAAGGTCTTGCCTGGGTAAAAGTCCTGTGGGTCAGGGCCTTGCATGCTAATTCCTATGATCCGATTGATCAGAGTCAAATCCATAGTGATGCGGTGGTCCAGCCATAAGTATCCATCGTGGTAGCAAGACAGGAGCAACCTGACGCATGCGTTGACTTCCTGGTGTCTGCCGAAGTGAGGGATCTTCATTACGTTGAGAAGTGTGGACTGTGTGAGGTTTTGGGTCCAGGAATGTGGGACAATATTAGGATTTATGCCTTTGGTCTTGGTTAAGTATTTATGCAGAGCTAACATGTTGTAGATTTTGAGATCTCCAATGTTAAAATCATTAAATTTCAGTGTTGCGAGCTTATCCTAATCAGCACGTACTGCGTGCACCCCTTTCGGAAGATACGTGGTGATCAAGGTGTACTCAAAGTCTCTGGGTACACTATCACGGTTAATATTTCCACTCAAATGTGGTATGTAAGCCGGCATAATGCACGTGATCATCTTGGCATTTTCAATATCGTCTTTGTGCTTTGTTCTTGTCTCAGTTGTGGTTCTAGAAGGTCCTGCTCCGCAAGCAGTGGAGGGAGAAGCTTGGAATCCTCCTGTCAATGATGCTTGCACACCTATAGACACCCTTCTCTCTGACATGACTCTCTCAGTCATTAGGTCAATCAAAACTTCTTCAACTACTTTCTCAACAGCGTTGAGCTCATCCGACATACAAGCTTGGGTCCACTAGGTCAGGTGTGAAAATGAATTCAGATACTATAATGAACAGTATGGGAACAAGGCAATGATCATAGGGTGAAGTAATCTCAAGTTTTGGGCTGAAATTCTCACTTAGAAAAAAGTATTCTCGGTGTGTGGCACGACAGACTAAGTAGGGAAACTTAGCAACGGTCTGCTTGCAATGGATATGGGACCTTCATTAACATCGTTCTATACATTTTGGTGTTGTCCAACAATCTAGTGGAAACCCATAATTGATTTTCGACCCGTTTGGGGCAGAAGTCGAATGGGTATATCATTCCAATGGCTATATTGTTGTGCCATGGTGAAGTGCCAGATGTCGTTGTTCTGATATCTCGGTGAAGCTCAATTCTTGTGATTTTTCCTTCTGCAAAGTTTCCTCTGGAGTCTTCTATAACTTTCTGATTTTGGCCCTCTTCTTACTTATCTTCCTAGCCTTTTTCCCAGTGAGCTTAGTCTCGGTCATCCTTTTTTCATTCCGAGTCTTATCTTCTCTTGACATAGTCACTTCGCGTTGCTTAGCTTCTTTCTTCAGATCCAAGGGTAATACTCCTTCATCATATGGATTAGGTATTTCGATCTTCTATAGTTCCTCTAATTCTCTTATAGCTTTGAAATTTAGGTCTCTGGTGTTTAACAGCTGAGATCTATTCTCTTGTTCCTCCATCAAGTAGGCGATCCTTCTAGTCATAAATTCCATGAGTTCTTGCTTCTTCTTTTCTAGGGCTTCATTTTCTTCTTTCCTCTGGATCTGGCCTTTTTCAATCCAGATCTTTCCTAACAAAGCTGGAAATGGGGCACGGTCCTTAATAAATCTAATGACTTCAAACTCTTCCTTTGTCGAAGTTCCATGGGTATTCATAGCTATCTGGGTAATTCTTCCACATAAGATTACCATTTTTCCTTTAAATAATCCGATGGTTCCTATTGAAGGGACCAGAGCATGCCTTCTTCGGGTTTCCCAAGTGCTTTCTGTCATAATGTTCATCGATGTTCCCTCATCCAGAGCACAGTCAATGTCGAAGTCTCCTATTCTTACTTTGATTTTCTCCTTTTCTTTGAAGGTCTCTGACAAACTGACATCCTTATCATCATCTAGGGTTTCTTTTATTTTTAGTAACATGATCTCTAATTCTTTTTGGGGTTCTTCCATAATTTTAGTCTCTTGATCTCCTTCAAAGTTTGCTTGTTCCATATTCAGTTTTTCAAGTCTAGCAATCATTCTAGGGCAATCCAATACTTCATGGTCCATAGCCTTACAACAGAGGTAGCTAGGGTTTCTCCCAGGGTATTCCTTAGCAAGATGTCCTGGTCTTCTGCAATTGTAACAAAGAGTTAATCCTCTCTTTCACATCCATGATCCACAACTCTTCTTGTACTGCGCACTAGGATCATGATGGCTAGCCTGCAAAAATTTCTTTCTAGGATCCCGCATCCATTGGTTAGTCCAAATTTTTTTTCTATGCATAGGTATAACATATATTTCACTATTCCTATCAGACCTATTCATATCAAACTTTATTTTGTCTAACAATGCTCTAGTTTTCAGGCTAGGAAAAAATCTATCAAGCGTACCTAAATTCATTCTTCAGAAACAAAAAAATTCCACTTCTCTTACCTATATAGAGCACAAAGCTTTCAGATCTAAAACTTGAACTATTCTTACCTTTACTAGAGGCTAGAGCTTACAGATCTTACCTCTTTTCTGCAGAAATTTCTACTTTTACCTTTCTTAGAGAATAAAGTGTTCATATCTCACTTCATTTCTTCAATATCAACCTCTTTCTTACAGATCTGACCTCTTTCCTTCAGATCTGACCTTTACTGTGCACTAGGGAAATAGATCTACGCACATAGCTTCTTTCACACAAAGCTTTTTCTTCTTTAGTTCCCAGCAATCACAGTTCCAAGTCCCGGAAACAGAACCATTTGTTGGCACATGGGCAGACCCAGGGTTCAACGCTCAAGAGCACACCAAAAAAAACCTAACTACCAGCCCTTTCGGAAACACCTGAGAAGCAAATGAAGTCTCACCCGTGGTAGAGGCAGGGGTGGTTGCAGGACTCGGATGTCTACAACCTTAGCTGGGACACCGATATGTGATTATATATCTTACAGGGAACTTAGCATAGATCATTCATCAATATTTAACCCTTATGATACTTCGCAGATAGCACAGAGAATCACAGTGAATACTTAGACTAAATATGATTTAGTACTTAGCCACAGAAATATAGATTAGATTCAACAGATCAAGCACTAAGAATATTATATATCATATCTAACATTCATTCATATATCATAAGCACAGAGCATAACTATATCTATTTAATCACAGCAAGCACTTAGCCAAGAAGGAGATAAACACATTAGGTCGAAGCATAGAGCACAATACACAAAGTTACCATGGTTCACCCCCACCCTAGGGATACGTCCACAAAGTATTCTTCTTTATATTATCTCGGTCAAGCAGTTACAGCACAGAGCTTCAGTGATCCTTACCTCAGACAGGACAAAAGATCTACACAGCTCTCTAGATCCTTCTTCCTTGCACTTCAGCACAAAACTACAACAACTTGCACTTAGCTTTTCAATATCCTTACAATCATGCACAGAGCACTTGCAATATACATCCAATCACACAGATCCAGCTACTAGAACTAAGACTTTAGCTATACATCACATAGATGTACTACTATCCTCTACTTACATTTGCTAAGTATCTATTTATAGATTACAAAATGGGCCTAAGCGTGGGTAAACCCACGGGCCAAAATCCCTTTCCCTTTACATCAACCCAAAACCCTAAAAGGGACCAAAAAATAGGTCTTTCTTCCCTAATTTTCGCTTCGCGTTGCGCTCCATCTTTGGCAAGCTATCACAGTCCCAAAAATGGTAAAGGGACAACAACCACCATAGGGATAATCCATTCTGACTCTTCAACATGTTCTATGATTCCTTCTTCCAACATTCTGTCTAACTCAATATTGACTTTTTGTTTATATTTGGGATTCAATCTATAAGGTCTCTTCTTGACTGCCCTTGCATTTAGTTTCAAGGGGATCTTCATTTCTCCCATGGGCCCTTTAATGCCCTTCATGTCTATGAACTTGGTTGGAAACAAGTCCTGATATTCATGCAGTAGTTCTGTGATCTTGCCAATAGTGGCATCATCCCAACAATCTCCAACGTTTTCCAGCTTAGGTGCTTGCTCTATTCCAATATTAAATTTCTTGATTTTAATTGGCTTTCCAATGAAAGGTAGTTCGACTCCTGGCCCTTCTATGTCTCTCTATCCTTCAGTTTTTGTGATGTTCACATTCCTAGGATCATCATCGTCATCAACATTGATATTGTAACAACCTTGCAATTTCTGAAGAGGTGCAGTCCATTCATCTTCTTCTTTCTCCAAAAGGAGGTTAGGTGCCTCCTCAAAGACTTTCTATCTTAAAACTTGTAAATCTTGATCTGCTGTGGGGTACTAACTTTCAAATGAAAATGTATCTACAAATTTTGGATTCATGCCGTACCAATCTGAAGTGGTGAGGCGCAGTTCTTCTTAAAGATACCAATTAATAGGCATTGTGTCCAAAGTTTTGATGAATTTATGCACCCATTTTTCTTGAGGAATGTTGCTCCAGGCCTCCTCACAACTTCTCACATGGTCCTTTGGGAAACTCTAACCTGTGTATAGAACTTCACACCCTTCGGCTTGTTCTGAAAAGCGCACTATCATCAAAGTGCAACATTTCACCCACTCCATGATGTTATTTTTGTGTGTTCCCTACTGCAAGATACCAGATATATAAAATATGCAGAACAGAAATGAAATGCTAGAAATAACAGAATAACAGTGAAATATCTAGCATAATCTTCACAATACACAGAAATGATATACGAAATAGCAACAGAAA
>JASDQU010884377.1:26348-36915 GCA_032191745.1 Picea mariana
GATCCTTGGATGTGTTCCTTGGTGATTGATGATATAAGTCCCTAGATGTGTTCTAGGGCCCCTGGATGTGTTCCAGGGAATCCTTGCTTAACGCTTGGGTTAATCCTTGGTCTCTGACCTTGGTGGATAAGACCCCAGGAAAAGTCCTGGGGCTACTTGATTTTAAATCAAGTACTTGATGGTACATGACCTTCCTTGAAGAAGGACATAACCACAAGAGGGATAAGTCCCATATGCAGTGATGATAGAGTAATAGGTTCACCATATGATTTGAAGGAATGAGTAATGCCACCTTGCAAACCCTCCCTTACCTTTGGTTGTTTGATTTGGGTTTTGTTGGTTTATTTAGGGGGTATGTTTTAAAGTTAAACATTAAATAATTGTCACATGTTTAAATTTCAAATTTAAACATGTGACCCTTTAATGTAACTTAACTAGCCCTAACCCTACCCTACCTACTATATAAGAAACCCCCCCCCTACACCTATTACACAATCATTCATTCTACTTGTGATAGTGTGGAGGTTCTTTATGTCTGCGGCCTCAGTCCTTGTATCTTGCTGTTGATATCTGAAGTGTGGAGCGGCCTCTTGCTTCTCTGCTGTTATAGTGGCCCCTTTAGGGTCAGCCACAGCCCCCCCTCTGATCTGTTGTGCATACCAGTTGTTGTGGGTGTCTTTTATGTTGTCGTCTCCTGTACTAAGCTGCCGTCCCTTTTGCTGTAGCTGCCGTAAGTTTGCTGTGGGATTGTTTGCTGGGTGCCGCGTCCTATTCTGCTGTGGGTTTTCTTTGCTGAGAGGAGCGTTCTCCTGAGGGTATGACCTTCCTCAGATCTGTTGTTTAAAGTCTTATCCCTTGTCTTTGTGAGTTGGATCTTCAATGTGTGAGTTGTGTGTTGGTGACCCTTTTCTAGTCTGTTGTACTGCCCTCAAGCAAGGGTATTTCTGAAGGGTTACTATTTGGGAAAGCTCCTACACTGTCCACTGTTGAGACAAGGGTTTACTTACAGTCCTGTGTGTATGGATCTGAGGGTTTCTTGGGTAAGGCTTTTGGCTGGGAAGGGTTTTGGTCTTTTTGTGTTTTGTTCCAGTGACCCTTGAGCTTGGTGGCTTGAAAGTTCCTTCATTCTTTGGCATAAAAGATCCACTTGATCCATGAACTGAACCTTTGTCTGAGCATAACATCAGGACCTATAACTATTGTGGTTACAGTGTTTTCTTCTGTAGTAGGTTGTTGTACCAGGTATGCTTCCTACCTATTTCTTCTTGATTCAGATCTAATTATAATTGTTTTATAGAGTAAGCATTGCATGGATCTATCAGATGTGCTCTTTGTAAACTGTTTAAGCAGAAGTTTCTGAACTGAGTTATATAAATCTGCTGTTGTACTTAGAGAGTTGTTAACTACTGTCTAAGATCTGAGTTTATATTTATGTGATCAGAAGTTGTTGCTGCTCTTCATAGATCTAAAGATATTTATGTTGTAGGCAGACTCTTTAGATCTGATATCTGTGTTTGACATAGAGATCTATTGTATATCTTAGATCTGATTATTAGATCTGAGTTTGGATTCTCATTAGAACAAAGTTCCTTGCATTTGTGTATTGTTGTCCTTCACAGATTTACATGCTAAGAGTTCTATCTCTGTTTGAGTTACAAAGTTAGCTGCTTTAATCATTGAAAATTTAAAAGAGACTACTGTTCTGCAATTTTACCCTAAATCTAACAATCAAGTTATCATTATTATTATCTCTTCTATTCAAAGAGATAGGCCTTGTACACCCCCAAGCTTAGTGTATAAGAGTTGGAGGGGAAGCGAGGATTCATCATTCATTCATTGCTTAAGTTCTCTTATCTTCTCATCCCATTCTTTTGGCCTCAATAAGTGTGAAAGAGCATATTATTCAATGAGAGTTAGAGATCACTCCCATCTTATTCACATGATGCCATCCCTTGGACTGTTAGCTTTCAGGTTACTTTGAAAGTGTTTGCACCATGTTTGGGGGTAATTCATGAAATTTGGGGTGCATGGTGTATGATCAGCCCCTAAATGGTCCATGATGGATTTGCACATAGGAGATAGTCCATGATGGATTGGCACAATGGAGATGGCTTACTCAGTGGTTGCTTGACCTCAGTTGGGTGTTTGCTTGGCATTCTTCCCTAGGACACTGGAGTTCTCTTGACAATTTGAGTGACATCTTTCATGATGGCCACATGGAGAGGGTTGCTTGCTTGGAGAATGCACTACTTAGAAGGAGGAACGTTTTTGCATCTTGGAAGAGGGAATCAAGCCGTAGACAGCAAAAGGTAGCTTGGATTCCTGTATGGAGGCTTGGTGTTGGCTTGAGAACACCTAGGTTGCAACAATGTTCATGCAAGGGGAGTGGACCCAATGGAGTACATGGCTTAGGAGGATTAATGGAGTATTTGGAGGCTTGTATGAGGAGCATTAGACACCCTTGGTGGAGCACCCTTGCATTTAGAGCCTAGCTTGAGGACAACATCACCTTGGAGCTTAACATGTACCCTTGGAGTGTTGCGCTCCATATGTGTGAGCCTACATGTGTTAATGTAGGTTGCTTGTAAGGGCAATGGCCCACATGTGTTATTAGCCTCCCTTACCTCTCATTATATATAGAGGAAGGTGAGTCATTTCATAACTAACATCATAGCTCATTTATACTTATCAAACTTGTGTTAGAGATGTGATCAAGTGGAGCACACTAGTATCTCTCTCTCTCTCTCTCTCTCTCTCTCTCTCTCTCTCTCTCTGAGTCGCTAGGGTTTTTTTATCTTATTGGAGCATCTTGAAGTCTGGGGTTAAGGTTTCATCCCTTGGAGATTTGAAGATCAAGTTTTTTTGATGAAACCCTAGGTTATACTTGTAGAAGTGAAAAAGAAGAGGTGACGTCTTGCCTTGGAGGACTTGCTTGAGTGATTGATGCTTGTTGAATCTCCTTGGTTGAGCTAGGGTTTTCTTGGTTTTCCCTAGCTAGGGTTTTGAGAGCTAGAAGAATGTACTAGTCTTGTGAGAAGACTATGGTATGTACATGAACTTCATCTTATGCGTATTTATGAAGTTTTCATCTATCCAATACTTGTGTAAATTGCATATTTGATTTTCAGCCATCTATGTTCTTCATGGTTTGTAATTTCCAACTATATATGTCTTGCTGATTTGACATAAGTAAAGGGTGATTATGTTAAGTGATTTAACATTGTAATTGAACAAGATAAGGGCTGTTTTGCTGTTGTGTTTACAGAGATGTAAATAAGTGTTTTCAGATCTGGTTTATGCATGATAAGATTGCCCTAAAGGACTGAAACTTATCAGAACAATTTGGTATTTTTTCTTTTGAATTGCCTGGATGTTTGGGGTTGTTAAGGATTGAAATATTGTCTGTTGCCACTATTGTTTTAGTTATATTTCATAACAGCCCTAAGGCTGAAAATTAGCAGGGTTAAGATTTGGGAAACCTCTAGGATAGGGATGAAATTTCTGTTTTGCATCAATTGCCATTTGTTTAGAAATTTCCACATGGACTTGGTGAGAAAAGATGCTTTGGAAGTGGATTGACATCCCTGGAGTGCTTTGAAGTTGAAGCCAATATCTCCAAACTTTGAAACACTTGAAGCGTTGGAATAAAGGTACCAACTTATTTGGCAGCCAAATTTCATTTCATTGATGTGTTTGATTGCTTTATATGAATTTTCTAAATCAATTGACATTGGGAATCACCCCGCTCAATTGAATTTCTACTCCATCATCCCGCAAATTCAAGGCACTACAATCACAAATATAATTTTCCCACTTTAAGCTTGCTGTTTTTTTATAATTTGAAAGCAGATGTGCGCTTTAACAACACTGATTTGAGGTGAATTAAGGCAGATTTGCATGGATTCCTAGGCAGAATTAATTATTTCACTGTAAATCAGCATTGTAGCTTGCTGTCCAGAGTTACTTCACATAGATTTTACTTCTGATTTTTACATAACAGCAAGGTATTTTCGCAATCTGGAAGGATATTTTGTTTCCCAGGTTTATATTTTATTTCCAGAGTGCATAGGTATCCCCCCTTGAGGCCACCATGCACTAGTCCGAACTGCAGAGGGATTGTGCAAGTTGACATTGCCACCTTCCCTAATTACGTTTTAAGTCTTCCAGTTTCAAGCATTAACTCTCCCAAAGTCTATATTTGGAAATTGGAACCAAACAGTTTTGAGTGTTAGCAAGCCATTTCCCAAGCCAGTGAATCTGCTCTCCACTCGGCTCTCCTCATTTCGTTTCAGCAATAGCAACACAAGCACCATCAACTCCAACTCTTGAGTCTACAAGTGATCCTCCAATAATGCTTCTCTGTCAAAGTTGTGTTATTCAAAAACGTATTCAAAATGTCTAGCAAAGCTCCTCATTCCATGCACTACAAGTTCCATTTAGAGGAAGTGTTTTTGTGCAAACGCAAAAATTTCTCTAACACTGCAAATCCCCTTTAAGGATGTCCAAGCCTGCATCAAGCAATGCAACAAGAATGCTCTAATATGCAAGTTCAAGCTTTTGGCCTACTACTAGTACAAAACTTGTAAGACTAGGTTTATGGGAATTGGACGGAGGATTACATGGTAAGTTATTGCTCAAAGGGTTTCTTTATAGATTACTTTAATAATCCAAAAGACAAATGATAAGCCTCCATATATGAGGCTTGGTTCAAGAAGCCTTTTCTTAAAAACATGGTTTCCATGATTTAAACAAACTGTTAATCATGGCTTGTCGAAATCAGTGAAAGCGAGGCATTGTTAATGCCCCCACCAAGGTTCAATGCTCTCCAATGACACTCATGCTTGTGCTTGTGCTAGTTGTACACCAATACTTGCAATAACAATTGGGGCTAGGTGCAAGTCCTGGGCCTCTTTGGTAGAATAGATACCCTTACTTACAGCCTCATAACCAAAAGATTCCAACTGGAATGTTTCTGGTTGCACTCGGTCCTATATTAGTTAAGCCTACTCGCTGCATCATGATAAGTGGAAGCCAACCAAAACAAATAATAATTTAACCTAACCAAAATGAGAATTTCATTAGCCTCGATTTGGTGAAATGCCCTAATTTGGTGAAATGTTTGAATATCCCCAAATCTCCCCATTTACTTCTGGGAAGAGAAGATCCTAGATGTAACTGGCAATCCCTAGGTGGGTATATTAAAATTGATAAAGGGAAGAAAGAATCTTCACTTGTGCTAGAATATGTAGAACTAGACATAAGCAAAGGATTGCCTAACAAGGTTATCCTTGAATGTGAAGGGCTTTAATGGACCTAACAATTGGATTACAAGAACGCAGCTTACAAGTGCAAACTTTGCCAAGAGAAGTCATCTACTAGATTCATGTCCAAAAAAGGCACAACAAGAAGAATCGAGGACAAAATTGAATCCTACAAGGGCGAACCCATAGAAACAAATCCCAAAAATTCAAAGGAAGATTAAGGAAAAAAAAAACCAAACGCTAACCAAGATAATTGAAAGAGAAACTTTGAAGATTAAGGTTCCACCAATTACTTCATTGCAAGATAAAGATTCCAAGAAATAACCAAGCAAGGAGCAAGGACGAACCTCGCAAGGTGGATCTCTTCTTTGTGCAACCAATCTAAAAGTCCATCTTGACTCTTTTTAGTCTATTCAATCATACCATGATCTTGGATTTAGATAYTGTAGTTGCTATTGCATTAACTACCTACATGTGTAGTTAGAAAACTTGTACCATTGTATCAGTAATACAATTTTTTTAWTCTATACAAAAAATTGAAGTACAAAGCTCCTTTATAGAGCTATGACACTAAACTGATATGTCAAATTCAATTTATGTCACAAAGTTTGTCAATGGCTCTTACATCTYGAGACTAGTCCTAGAAAACAAGACAAATCAAAGTTCAAGGTGTATGCATATCCTCATGCAAGTTCATCATTGACATCTAATAGAGTTTAAGAATCATGTGCAGAAAAAGAATCCTACAAATGATATTACTACATGATGATGTACAATTAGAAAGCAATTTTCCTTAGCGACATTGGCTTCTCAAAGCAACCAATTGATTTAAAAATATAATTTACAATTTTGGTTATCACCTAACTAAATTTCAGTCTCTGGCTATTTCCTCTATTTTTGAACTTGCAATTTTGAACCTCTTAAGGGTGTAGAGATTTAGCATCACAATGCCAATTCTTTCATCACCCTTTGTCTCCCTAAAAGTAGGGCAATCATAAAATGAGGTTATTACTCAATTGCATTTGATTTTAGTTACATAAAACTAGTTTTGGTTGCAAGTAACAACTTTTGCAACACTTTTCAAAATTTATGCATGTCATTATCAACACTATAAAGTTGCTTGAAGGTCAAAGGCTTTGCTCATCGAGCAAGTTGATGTCGATGTTGAGTCACTAAGTTGAGTAAGAGTTGACCAAGGTGTGGTTGTCAAATCACCAAACTGAATAGAAGACAACTTGGGTGTWGAGGCAAATTATCCATGTCAGTATTGACCAAAGGATGACTTGGACCTCCCCCTTTTAAGGATGATGGTCATCAATCATCTTGTTAAGTCACCAAGACATATCAATGTCAACTCGAGTATCARTTCAACTAAGTTGAGTTCATGTCGACCTAGGGATGAATTAGGCCACCACTTTTAAGGATGATAGCCCTCCAACATCTCATCCTTTAAATGTCAAAATTGGCTTTGTAGATGTTTCGCATTACACTTGCTACAATCTTTGGGTATTGTTMTTTATCTTCTTCCCTTTAATTTACAACATGGTATCTTCCTCAAAGGTTGATCCATTTCTAAGATCCAATCAATCAAGTTAATGACTCTTACATCTCAAGACTAGTCCTGGCAAACAAATCGAGTAAGAGTTCAAGGTGAATGCATGTTTCCTTGCAAGTTCATCATTGACATTGGGTAATAGAATTTAACAAAATCATGTGTAGAAAAACACAAAAAACCTACAAATGATATTACTACACGATGATCTACAATTACAATGCATTTTTGAACCAATTGACTTAAAAGGTAGGAATTATGATTTTGACTATCCTCTATTTTTGAATTGGTAATTTTGAACCTCTTAAAAGTGTAGAGACTTAGCATGACAATGCTAATTCCTCCACCCTTTGTCTCTATCAAAGTAGGGTGCATTCTACAACCCGTGTGCAAGTGGGGTGATCTATCAACTCTATACATGTGTTTGGAATGTAGCAGTGCATTCAATTCATCAAAGCTACTAACCTAAGCTCTTGGATTTCTACCCTTCCCTTGCACACTAATCATAAAGAAAACCCATCCATCTACTCCAATCATAGAAATAATTATAATAACAATTATAACCATACTCAACCAACCCCACTCCTCCAAAAATACTAAACCTTTCTAACATTAATCTTAGCAATGCAACCTTCAATCTCTTAGAAAAAAGAACTAAACTTTGTCATAGCCTCTCGTCGTCTTCCTTGTGATGACATCCTTTGCAATATAAAAAACGAAAATGCAATCCACTTTCTACCCAACAACGAAGATGAAAAACCTGCCAAGATTGCCCCTGAACATCTTAATAATCCTAACATTGTTATTCTTAAAGTCAACCCCGAAATGATTGACCTCCTTAATAACAAAAATTTACTGAAAAATTAAACACAACCCTATCAATATAAAATTTCCAATATCATCAAGAAATCCATAAAAAACTCCTACTTCGACAACAATATCAAGAAATTCCTTGAACCCAAGAATTCCCTTACTCCTAGAATCTTCGGCCAACCCAAAATCCATAAAAATAAAGATATTCACCTTTGTCCTATAGTCAACACCATAAACTCTCCCACATATGAACTTCCTAGCTTCTTATCCATAACACTTTGATCCTTTGTTGGCCAAACCTCATCCTTCATTGAAGACTCTTCACATTTCATTCAATTTCTCCACAATCTTCAAATAGATGATAATGACATTCTCGTTAGTTTAGACATCGCCTCTTTATTCACCAACCAAATTCCCTATCGAAGAAGCCCTTAAGGTCACCCAAAGTCCCTATCAAAGAAGCCCTTAAGGTCACCCAAAGTCCCTATCAAAGAAGCCCTTAAGGTCACCTCTAACTTCATTAACCCTAGAAAGTGACCCTTTCAAACCAAAATGTTGGAAAAGATTTGTCAATAACACCTTTGTCATCTAGCCCCACAAACCTAAAAATCTAAAACCATTTCTCAACCACTTCGACAACAATTCAAATGATATCCAATTTACCGTGGAAATTGAAAATAATCATTTTTTCCCTTTTTGGACATCTTAGTCACCCACAACTCTAATGGATCTATATCCCACCAAGTGTATAGCAAGAAAACCCATACAGATCAACACCTCAATGCCAACTGACGTCACCTCCAAGCTCAAAAATCAAGTGTCCTTAATACATTGGTTACTCGAGCCCTTTGCATCTTCGATCATAACCACCTTAATACCAAAAAAAACCATCCAAAACAAGTCTTATGAAATAATGGCTATACCAACCACCAGATCAACAAAGCCTTCCATTAAGCTAGCCAACCCAAAACCCAACCTTCCAATTCCTCAAATAGAAATTCAAGAGCCCTTCTCTCCTTCATCCAAGGTACCACCGACAAAATTCCCAAAATCCTCAAGACAGAGAACATTATAACAGTGTTCAAATCCCTAAAAACCCTCCAAATTCTTTACCTCTATCAAATATAAAATAATCCCACTCCACCAACAAAAGTATTCGTGAAATCCCATGCTCCTATGGTACCTCCTACATTGGCCAAGTAGGTTGTTCCATTGAAATCAAACTCAAGGAACACATTGCTAACACTAATCACTCTCATGTCGTGAAATTTGCTATCACCAAACATCCTCTTTGCACAAAACACTACATTTGCTTTGTTCAAACCAAAATCCTTGCTAGAGACCACCACTATTCTACCCACATAATAAGATGCCATCAAAATTGAAAATGTACCCGAACAATATGAAAATAGAAGACAACACATCAGTCAATCATGGACTCCTATCATCAATAATACTTGAAACACATACCATTCCTACTAACTTTCAACCTTGCCATCTCTTGATCCCCTTAATCCTATTTCTCTATGTCCCCCTTAACCCTGCTCATTATCATTACTCCTTTCATAATCCCCCTTCAATCTTCCTTTCTGATTCTTTTCCTTCCTTTCTTCAATCTCTTCTGTTTATGTTTTTATTCCACTTTTGTATTTTTATTTTATTCTATTTAACAAAAAATATTATTCTTTATCATTTACTTACTTTCCATCCCCTTCCTATTTTCCTATATAATTCTTCTTATGTCTACTATCCTCTAAGTTTCTTACATTCCTTCATTATAATCCCTGGTCCTTAATAATTAAATATTCTTTCCTTACAATATCTTTAGACCAACCTTCCCACATAATTAAAAATTGCTCACGCCAATGAACATATTAATACACTGCAACAGTTCACTTATCATTACAATTCTTTTTGTCACTGATGATGAGCAGAATTTGTGGTCAAAAAGTTGGAGTTAAATAAACCCATATGATAGAGCAATTCGCAAAATTGTGATACAACCCTTGCTCATTTGACATGTACAACATTTCATTAAAAAGAATGCATTTAAGATATCTTGTCCAGAAAAACAAAGTCTAGGAGTTACCAATTGCAGTCTGGCAGGTTAAATGTCAACTAAATAACGCCCTTTGGGGATGGTTGTGTCTGAAGGGTTTTGCAGCTGCAGAAAAAAGGGCAAGACTTACTGTATATGTGCATATGGCCAATAGTCAATTGGGCCTAGTCCAGACGGTTGTGAGGGGGAATGTTATCCTTCCCACCCAAGTTCAATTCCCACAAGTGATATGTTACACTCTTAATGAATATATTTGTTGTAATGGCCTTGAGCCCTGTGTTGACAAAGCCTTGAGCTTCTGCAGAAACCGGTTTACCCTGGGTACCATCCTCAAAATGTGGGGAAGTGGCTGGTGGGTTTCCCTGACATATGTATTTCACGGAAGAAAAAAAAGTGCATATGGCCAATATACAAATACACGGATGTCCATGTTTGCACAAAGATATTCCAGCCCTGGGACAAAAATGTTTTTTCTATTCAGTACTGCAATCATGATGTTGATGTGATAAGGGGTGCCTACAACTTTTCTAACATGTAGACCAAATCATCAAATTATGTATACTTCTCAGGCAACTATGTTAATGTGCTCCTCTTTTAGAATTCAAAAGAAAAATGTTGTGTTGTCCATAAGCATCCCAATATGTTAAGATCGGACCATTGTTATCATCAACTGTTAATAATTAGATATCTCATTTTAGCTGAAATGATTTATGAAACCACCATGTGGTTGGCATGCAGATCAATGCAAAGAAAGGTACGTGCTATGTACATATTTTGGAAATATAATGGTTTGCAGAAATATACCCATTCTCCAACAGTGTGAAAA
Source organism: Picea mariana (assembly GCA_032191745.1). Lineage (NCBI taxonomy): Eukaryota > Viridiplantae > Streptophyta > Pinopsida > Pinales > Pinaceae > Picea > Picea mariana. The sequence goes on from JASDQU010884377.1 coordinate 36,860, forward strand.
TAGGATACTTGATAAACCTTATTTCTACTGTTCTACACTACTCCCTAGATAAACCG
>JASDQU010884378.1:10165-29250 GCA_032191745.1 Picea mariana
TGGTTATCTATAAATTCTTCATCAAGAGGTAGTTTTTCACATAAATGAATTGTGATTTGTAGCAATTCCATATTCATATCATGATTTTGTTGATACACAAAAGAAATCATGTAAACCTTTTGCTAGCAGGAACCCCCCCCCCCCTCTGGCTACACCAGGTTTTACAATGTAGGAAGATCAATAACCATTTAAAAGTATCCTACTTCTCTAACTACCCCAAACATACCCCATAATCACACATGAAAATAAAAATGAGAAGGATCAGGTAACTGTACCTCTACTCCGCATCTGGTGATGATCCTCTCACGCTTGAAAGATTCACTGAATGCACGCCTCCTCCCAAGGATGGTTTGCATTCAAAGACATACAAAAAGAAATCTACAAGCATGCAATTCGTGTAAAAAATAGGGTTAGATGTTAGAATAAAAACATAAATCAAATGAAAACATTCCATACATCATGATTTGGGATAGGAAAAGTACTTCTTTTATTGGTAATACAATGATCACTTACAACCAAAGCTGGCGACTTCTCCACAAAATTGGTCTGGGATCCTTTTCACCAAGCTCCAAGTGAAAATCTATATGGATTCTCCTCTCAATCTTCTTCTTGGGAAGTATAATGGGTTTATGATGGAGGAAGGAAGGAAAATTGGGGAATTCTGAGGCAATTCTCACAAAAGGGATGGAAATTCTTGGGGCAAGGAGGGGATGTGAAATGGGCATAATTTCACTATTCTTCTATTTAGATGTGGAATGAGACCCCAACACATACTTTTATATGACAAAAGGATGGTTATTTGGTTGGGTGATGGGTTATAGGTGGTGGATTAGTTGAAAAACTACCCAATAGCTCATAATCTCAACGAATTCCTTGCAACTTTTTATTTTTTGCAACTTTTGTAGGTATACGTGGGTTGTAGTGGTGCAACAAGCACATGTACATGGGCTATAGTGGTGTAGAATGTGTATGTATGCAGGAAATATTGGTGCAGGGTGCGTACATCTTCAAAAAATGGGTTTTTTAGAAGATCAACTCAATGATGGCTTGGAAAAAAATGCAAGTAAAAGGGCCAAATGCTAGGTATGCATGTGTAGAGAAATTTAGGGTTATAACAGATGTTGCCTAATGTGTGAGTTCATAAGAGCATCTAATGGAAAAATATATATTATAAAATATTCACCAATGTATGAAACGAGTGATCCTAGGACCAGAGTTCAGGAGGTGCCATCTGCAAAAATAACAATTGTCTCTCTGAGGTAGGCATACCCATGATTGAGATGAAATAAATCATGGATGCTAATCAAATACACCGCATATCCATGTCATATAACTACATAAAGTGTACTGTGAGAAATACACAATAGATGTACATCTCAAAATCAAATATATACAAGTATAGTATCCATCTTCAAGAAGCCAACAACGTCTGATGGCTGGAGATGAGGTCTTCATAGCTCAAGAAAAAACTTCAAGATATTCAAAACTTGGGTAGGAGTACAATGTGAGTGTATGAATTCACTACCCATAGGTCTTCGACAACTCGTCGAGAAAAGACAAGAGGATCTCGATGATTAGGTAGAGAACTTCATTGATTTCGAATAAGGACTTGATTGGACTTTTGGGATGGTCGGGCATGAGGTCAAGAGACAAACTGCAGAAATTCCAACTTAGGTTGGGTGGAATTTCCCTTGGACAATAGCATGAAATATGATCAAGCTCAAGAAACATGAAATTGACATAAGTTCATGATGGAAGAGGCAACACAAACTCTCCATGTGTTTGGAAGAGTAACAAAATAGAGGAGGACACAAATCTATGTAGTGAAAACAAATTCCTAAGGTCATATGAGATCTCCATGTTTGAAGAACAAGCATAAGGATGTGCTTTGTCCAAGGGCGACTCATTTTGCTGCCAAAAAAGAATATATATTTCTCGTCCCCTCTTTTTGGGTTTTTTTATATTTTTTTGTCTCTTTCAATTTTTTAAAGAGCTTGAAAAAGAATAAAAGAATGCTACGTTACAAAGGAGGAACGCATTTTGTAAGCATACTAGTTCCAGGCGCAAGGAACACACTAATTCTCAGAGAAAGGAGATATGTGCAAGAAAAGGACAGTTGGGGAAAATTCCTCCATGGTTCAAGGTGTCAGGTCATAGAGGCAAAGTGCTACAAGGATTGCGTATAAAGCATGCTTCAAAGGTTCAGTTGAGAGAAACATGGAGCTGACATTAGGCCAAAGATACAAAGATGAAAATGTGTTTAGTGAGACACAATGAAACCCCCTTCAATGTAATTTTTAATGAGCCCAGAGAAGGTAAGCTCGGTAGTTTTTTCATGTTTAGAGAGTCTGAAAAAATGTAAAATAAGATCCATTGGGGTACCTTTTTCGGAAATAGTCTAGTCGGTTTGAAAAAGGGGTAAACTAGCACCAAAAAGATCTCTATTCAAAACCATTTTAACAAGTGTGACAAAGACAAGATCACTCGACAATCTTTTCAATTTTAAGGAGTCTGAAAAGATCTTAACTATGTACTCACTTTATTTTTCTAGTTTTAGTCTCCTTGTCCCGAAAAAGTATAAAATTTATTGAGGAGAACTCTCCCAGCGAGACGAATCTCTTAATGTGTATCTTTTTCCTCCATAATATACATGCCGGAAAAAGGGGTAAACTCATTCCAGTAGATGTTCTTCTGGACCAATTTAATGAGTGTGAAAGAACAAGATCACTCAACGATATTTTCAATTTTAGGGAGTCTGAAAAGACCTTAACTATGGACTTTGTGGGGGTTCCTTTTTCATAAATTTAGTCCCTCAGGCCCGAAAAAGGGTAAAATTATTCCTAAGAATACTCTTCTAGCAAATTGAAGCTCCTAGAGTATACCTTTGTTCATAAAATTTAGTATCCAGACCAAAAAAGAGGTAAACTACCGCCAGACAAACGTGCCTTCAAGTTTGTGTTTGGCAAGTGTGAAGGAAAAAAAGATCGCTCGACAATATTTTCATGTTTAGAGAGTCTGAAAAGGGCTTAAAGAAGACTCCAAGAAGTTACTTTTCTCAGTTAATCCATACAAGATTGAAAAACATAAATGTAGTCTCGTCGGATGTTGCTTTCAGGTTTCAAAGAGAGCTTGAAAGACAACAAATCGTGCACATTTTTTGGAGTCTCGAGGGTGAAGAAAAGTGATGATGTATCATACGAATGAGGCTCAATATCGTAATCATGACAGGACTAAGAAGGACTCCTGACCCTAAAGTCATTAGACACAGTATGGACACCAAAATACAACAAGCATCTATATAAGGCATCCATGTAAAAGGTAGGCTCTACCACCTAATCACGACACCTATAAAATAACAAAGCTAGTTCTGTGTCACACTTCGGTGGGATCGATCCTATGGAAAAGAAGAAAATATATCAAGACGCAGAAATTGGAGGTGGAATCCTAACTTATATGCAAAAAGTTTGAAAAATGACTTTTGCCAAAGGACCTTTAAAATTGACCCATTTCCCCAAAATGTTACCAAAGAAAAAGGAAAAACGCATTGTAACATCCAATAATAAAATCGTGAACCAAATTAAATGATTTCTAAGCCATAAAAAATGACAAAGGGGATAAAAAAGTGGCAAAAAAGTCTATAAATAGAAGCTAACAGCTCATTTTCACCATTGCAATTTAAAAATTAACCAATAGGTAAAAAAAACCCATTTTCTAAAAGAGTTGACTCTGAGAGATTCAGAGGATGAAACGAACTTCCGCTCAGACCAAGTAAGTATAAACTCATCCCTCTTGCATTATAATTCTTATTTCATGCATTTTTTAAAGTTTTTTGGGGGGCACGCCCTCTTAAAAAAGGGAGACCCTATGTGTAAGTGGGTTGTCCAAGGAAAACCCACGTATGTCTGCGGGAAGAAAATATTCTTCCCGTGTACACCCTCAAAAATATGGAGAAAATAATAATGTAAGATTTAAGTCCCCCTTGAACTGTCATGGAACATGATGTATGTCCACTAGAGGGAGAGAGAACATGAGGAGATCAATATCTTGGTAGATGAGGACCCTGCTAGCATTATCGCATTGAGACAATGTGGGCTATGGAAGTTCTACCAGTGTTCGCTTATGAAGGCACAACCTAGGATATTGAATGCCTTGGTGTATTACTGTCAGCCAAACACATAGGCATTCATGATTGAGGGGCAGTCGTTGACGCCAACGACTGAGGATATATATTTCTTGACTGGCCTCTCAAGGAGAGGGAAACCAGTCGACTTGTACACATTTACTCATGGGCCATTCAACATCACTGACTACATCAGGATGCACAATGAGGCTGGCATTGAGAAAGTAGGTTCTCAAGTTCCCATCAACAAGATCCCCAACTTGTCACTGAAGGTGATCCTACTGCTCATTGGGAGGATCACTGGATCCACGACTATCCACTAGGATTCTCGAGTACACATGTATTGTGAAATGCAATGCCCAGATGCATGAATTTTGACTCGAGTACGACCATGCTCACTTGCAAGAAGAGGCAACTTATAGATTTATGTGAGTGTAGCAACAAGAAATTCGGGTTCAATATTGTTTTGTGCTCATTATTCTTTGAGAGGGTACCTAGTCTTAGTCCGAGAGAGATAGTACGGGGGCATGTGGCCTCCTTCCAGCGGTTTGTATATGGGAAGTATTCTTTCCATGACAGGGGGGAGGAAGGACCATAGAGTCCTTTGATGACAAGTTCTTTGACTAGTGGGCATGAAAGATTCTAGTGATAAAGGACTACCCCTATGCTGGAATCAAATTTTCCAGAGATCGAGACATGCCCGTACCTCCTCAAGAGAAGAAAGGACAGATAATTACATGTGTTTTAAGTTATTTAATTTTTAGTTTCTTTTATATATCATTTTTATATGTATTAGAGTATTGACAAATATGTATTTGTTATGTACAAATGTGGGACCAGTGCGCTTGACAGACTTATCGAGGACTAGGTGACATCCTCAACCAGAGGTAGTACTAGAAATAGACGATGGAAAATTAGCTGCAAGTGGACCTCCAGCCATAGAGGCTAAGAGAGTTTTGAGACCAGTGGAGTGGAACCTCACCATGCTCACTCATGAAGTTCTCATGGGCAAGATTGAGGATCTTTTTCCATTCATGTAGCATCATGTAGTTGGGGCGCCAAAAAATTGGGTGCAACTCTTACAACATTTGGAAAATGTTGTCGTTCATTACAGCAGGGCCAATAGGCCCCAAGATTAGATAGGATGGACTCATTATGTGTCGAGGGTACTTTTTGTATACTTTTTAGGGCATAAGCCCCGTGATGTATACTAGATTACTATTTTTGAGGCGTTCGCACCCACCTATGTACTCTAAGAATTTTTGATATATATATATATATATATATATATATATATATATATATATATATATATATATATATATATGTGTGTGTGTGTGTATATGTATATTTACATATTTCATGTCTTGTGGATCACATTTATTTACAAATGTATGTACATGTGTATGTGTTTCCTTTTTTTTATGTGTGTGCAACATGCCAATCTAATACATGATTAGCTAGAGTATCTGTTATTTGATTTAATATCCTAGGAACATGGATATACGTAATGTAATCAAAGCAACGTTCTAAGGGATGTACCCTAAGGAAACGTCGGTGTAAAGTAGGATCATAAACGTGGTAAAATCCATTTAACTGGGACACAACTAGCTGAGCATATAAGTAAACTTGGAGGTGATAAATTCCATGTGACAAAGCGTCACGAAGAAACTCTATCACTGCACTATACTCAACGACATTGTTTGTGACATCACCTAGACAAATACCTCCAGAAGATAGCGACTTTCCTTGAGGCGTGAAAATCACCCAAGCTACAGAATTAAGCCTCTTAGTGTGTCGGCTAGCGTTGTAACCGAACCCAAAGAACACCTCTAATTCACTTGATATCTGCCACAGTGAAAAATATGACATAAATAATGACACATCCATAAAACAAAAAGACAAAAAATTGTATAAGAACTATACATATGTACAAGAAGTCACCCAAGCGACCAACCTATGAGTAACACTTATTGAGATAGAGCCCATTTCTAGGCTCCGCCGAGAATTTCACTCAAAGTCAAACAGACAATAAGTGCCCTTCTTTAAGACCTATTTCACGATGAAAGGTCTGAACCACATGGTTTTGAAATTGCCTGCCCCCAAGGGATCCTTATCTTGGTCGTAGACCAGGACAAGGTCGCCTTCAAAGAAAATCCAAGGATGAACAAACTGATCAAATCGACACTTGACTCATTACTTGTGAGCATCATTGGCCTAGGCTGCATCACGATGTTTCTCATCGAGCTACTGAAGATATAATAGGCATTCCTCAAGCGGTGAAGTGTTTGGCAATAAATCTACTGCCAATTTAAAGACAAGATCTGGCACTCAATAGGAAATAATGCTTCCATCTTGTAAATGAGATGAAAAGGTCAGAAACCGGTGGCAGTCTTTACAGATTTTTTGTAGGCCCATAATGCCAAGTAAAACATCAAATGCCAATTTTAATTGGCATAATTGATCGTTCAATGCAAAATAGTCTTGATGGACTTATTCACATCTTCCACCTGACCATTCGCTTGTGGGTAGTAGGGTGATGAATGTTCCTGCCTCAACCCAATCTTTGATGTTAACTCATATATCATTTTGTTCTGGAAGTGACTTCCATGGTTAGTGAAAATCTCCTTCAGGATGCCAAACCTTGATACTATTTGGTTAAAAATGAAGAGAGTCGTTGTTTCGCCATCATTGTTAAATTTTGGCATAGCCTCGACCCACTTTGTGAAGTAGTCTACCACTACGATGATATAACAATGCCCTCTCACTAAAGCCAGGAGGCATGAAGTAAAATCAATCGCCCACTTGGTGAAGGGACCAACGACAATGACAGGAAACATGGGAGCAATATGTGCCCTCATCTTCCAAGATAATATCATACATGGGTGGAACTTCTTGACCAACTCAACGCAATATTTGATTGACGTAGGCCAAAAGTAATTGGCTCGTAGAATCGTTTCGGTTGTTTCCAACCCAGAAAAATGACCACCACATGCTACCGTGTGGTAGTTGTTTAGAATGAGTTTCACCTCTTCATGTATAAAGCACCAACGAATAATACAATCTACACGTCGATGATACAAAGTGTCATTGAGTATGAGATGTTTCATGCCTGATGGTGAATTCGTCAATGCTCGTCGCGAGAAGTCTAAGAAGGGAACTTCAAAGTCTAGAGATAGACTAGTATATCTCCATACTAGGGGTCTGAAGATGTGATCATAAAACTATCTCCTTTAATAGGATATTCTTCGGGCATAACATCACCTAATTCGACTGGAAGTTCTGAAAAAAGTTCTGCAAAGACCAACAACTTTTTTATTTTCGTGGAAACAAAATCCAAGTCAAATTCTTGGAGGATTACAATCCATCTACTGATTTTTTCGCCAATAATATGTCATGTCAACACATATTGAAATGGATTCACAATGGTGATGATGGTGGTCTTGCGAAGCAAAATATAATGATGGAACTACTAGACATCATGCACTGCTGCCAACACCATCTTCTCAACATGGGAATAGTTGAGTTCTGCTCCAAATAGGCATCGAATCAAGTAATAAATCACATTCTCTCCAATAAAATCATCCTCTTGAACAAATTCCATAGTGATGGTCAAATCTCCAATGGCCATGTACAATAATAAATATTTATTATAATTGGGGGGCGGAGTAGAGAGGCATACGTGAGGGCCTGTTTCAACGCTTCAAAAGAGCATTGAGAGGCTTCGTCCCAATAGAAAGTGACACTCTTTTTCAATAAACACATGAACCCTTTAGTGATCTCGGCATAGTTTGCGAAAAAATGCCAAATAAAGTTCGCTTTCCCTTGTAATATTTGAAGTTGGGGGACTGTGCACGGGGGAGGCAACTGAACTATTGCCTCAACCTTCATAGGATCGACCATGATCCCTGTTGTCCAAAATATGAAACCTAAAAGATGACCCGACGTCATGTAGAAACTTCACTTATTAGGATTCAAGCAAATCTGATAGTAGCGACATCATTCAAAGATTATTCGAAGGTGTGTCGGATGATGAGATCTTTTGCGAGAGAGTGATGCTAGATCATCAAGATAAGCCTCAATTATATGTCTAATATCGTGGAGAGAAAAAGACATGGCCCACTGAAAAGTGGCTCCAATGTTCTTCAGGCCAAAAGATGTCTTACGATAAACAAATGTGCCCCATAGATAGATAAAAGTTGTTTTATGTTGGTCTTCGGGTTTGATCTGAATCTGGTTATATCCCGAAAATCCCTCCATGGATGAAAAGACCTCATGGCCTGCACATTCATCGATGATATGATCAATGAATGGGGTTGGGATATTATCCTTTGGATAAGCCTTGTTCAAGTCAGGGAAGTCCATTCATATGCAAATCATACCCTATTTTTTGTTAACCGAAATGGGATTTGACACCCATTGCATCAACTGTACGGTATTAGATGAAACCAACTTTGATCATTTTCTCTACTTCAACCTTAATAGTTGTTGCTTTATGAGGATTCACTGGACGAAGCTTCTGTTGGACAGGCTTGGCATCAGGATAAGTCATTATCTCATGTTCGACGATTCTTGGATCAATGCTTGTCATTTCCTCATAATACTAGGAAAAAATGTCAAGAAATTCCTTAAATAAGTCTGTGTAGATTTGAATCTCCTCGGGGGAGCTGTCTTCTCTGACAAAAAAATTCTCCATGATGCCAGGGGTTTTGGATATATCTATAGGTATCATTTTAGCAATACTTTCCATATTACCCTCGATGTAAACTTCATGCATAGCCAGGTGATTAACTAGAAAAGACTTGTCTCCATTCATAGTCAACACAAATTCACCTGCCTCTATTTTTCTTAATTCTAAGAGGAAATAAGATATGTTATGGAGATCATCCCAGGGCCTATCTAGACGAGTCAATGCCTCAAGAATCACCTCATCTGAGGGAAAGACCAAGTCTAAAGAATCAGTATTGGCAACGAGAACCTTCAACCCAAATAGGCTCAAGAACTAGATCTAAGTCCTCTACTAGAATCAGATCGAGGTTTCCCAAAGCTTGTTGGACAATATTGGATGAAAATTCTGTTGTGAAAAATGGCATGGCCATGCTAGGATTTCCTATCCCTTCCATCGATGTCGATGGGGAAGTAATAGTCAACATATCATGAAAGTAATTCATTCAGAATGACGACACTTGAAAAATAACAGCCCTAGGATGGTCGGGGGAAATCGATATAAAGTTGACATCACTAGAAGGAGGTGGGTAATCGAAAGTACCCATCAAAGGTGGTCACAAACCAACCCTCTTATTGACAATGCCGAGCTGAGGGTTATTAACCATTAGGACCGTGGATTCCCCTAATGAAGGGTCAGGCCATGAGAAGGAAAACTTGTCAATGGTTACGATTCGACCCTCATGTGGAAACAACAAGACCCAAAAAATTGTGGCAACCACTACATGCATTGGATAAATCCAATTTCTTCCTAATAAAAGGTTGTAGTAGAGAGGCGCATCGACCAATTTAACTTCGACACACATGGTCTTCCCTCCTAACTGCACGGGGAAAGAAGGGATGATTCCATGTGGTCTAAATGAATGACCATCGAAAGTAGTAAACATAGTAGGCCATGGAGACAAAATGGGTTGGAAAATGGACTTCTAACATGCCAATGACATCACACAATTCGAGGCACCCCCATCAACCATCTTGCTGAAAATATTCAAGATAAAAGTTTTTGTGGTTTAAGCCACTACTATCTGAAATGCAACGTGGTAAGGGAGACGAGGTTTCAAGTTGGTCGTATCAAGAACAATTGTTCCTGGATTACAAGTCTCTGTTGATCCCAAAGTGGATAACAAATCCTTTCTCTGCGAAGGGAATCTCTGGAAGACCTCCAAAGAAGACATCGCGTAAGGGGTTTGTGACAAATCCTCCACCATAGAGTAGTTTTGGGTGGCCCTCGCATTTGGATTATGAGAAGATTTCTTGAATTCCCCTTCGGGATGCATGCCATTATTTCTCCCATTGTCCTCTCAATCTAAAGAGGAACAGGTGGGTTTGTGGCTTCTTTACCCTTTTTGAAAAATTTTGACATTTTGTAATTCTGTGCCCTCGTCTCTATATAAGAGTCACCTATCATCATATAAAAGTTCGCGGCCGAGGGATTACTAGAAGATGTGGAGGGTCCCTGAATGGCCCCATCTGCACTCTAAGAGGCTTGAGTCGTATTTTTCCCATGTAGAAATGGGTTCGTTAACACAACAAGATATTGTTGCACCAATAAATTCTTGGCCTCTGCACGTCGAGGGCACATGTGAGTCGGGTGGTCCTTTGTGTAAAGGTTACATAGATACTTCAACTTTCTCTTTTTTTTGTTTCCCCCACTAACATTGTTTTTGTGTTTATTATCCCCCTTACCCTTCTTGTTTCACTGTTTTTTCTTCCCTTCAGGCTGTTGGTTGGCCTTTGGGTTCGTCAACTATACATTGTGTACATCCAACATTTGGTTAGGGGGAACCTCTAAACCGAAGGTCTGGCTGGACGTTTTCTGATGTACTCACAATTGTTGCAATTGATTTGACAGTTGATCAATGGGATTTCCTTGTGATGAACCAACTATACCGTCAACATGTGGTCAAAAAGTTTTTCTGGCCTTCTCAAGGATGGACCCTGGCACACATGGAAAAATCTCATAGAGTAAGCCAGACTAAGAGTATATCATTTCAAGTTGTTGTGCTCTCATTATCGCCTCCTCCTCTGAAAACACTCCCGAAGTTGCAACATCCTTGGATAACTGAGGTACCAAATACTTCAAGAACCACTCCAGTAGGAAAGTCGGTGGGACCTGTACCTTAATCAAACTCTTCCAACACCTCCATTCTCGGATATGATTTGAGGTATGATCGGCCTTTGTATTTTCAACGTTGGCCAACAACTCGGTGTCGACATCATATCTCACAGGTAGTTGGAAATGGTTTAGTAAAACCATCGCGAAATCACTAAAGTAAGAATATATTGAGTGGTCGAGCTCGATGTACAAAATAGGTGCAACTATGCGACGTCGTCTAGCAGTGAGTTTGAACAGAACCATAGGTGGAAAGTTGTCACGTGATCACCCGGATATTCACTAGGCTTGCCTTAAAATTTGGGAATATCTGAGGGAAACTTAGTCGGCATGGGTGGTCAATGTGTATCATGAAAAATTGGGTCATTAAGAAACCTCAAAAAGTCTGGCAGATCTAACGTTGCCAAAAATGGTATTTTGGGTTGGGTACTATGTACTGGAAAAAGGAGCCTAGACTTTGACTGGCACCAGGTTGCTAGGAAAAGTTGGGTTGCTGGTGAGGGTTCTGGTAGACATCATGTCAATGAAAAGTGTATATAAACTGTGTTTGTTGGGATATCATCGGTTCATTACCATAATTGGATGACGAGGGTTGGGTGGGGATTTCTCCCTGTGTTGTGTTCCAAAGAATTTGGAAAGGGTTTCCCCCTGCCGATCCGACAAACATAGGTATTGAGCCTTTCCCTCGGTTCCATTGACCATGGAATGGGTTTCCCCTGGTCGGCATGCCTTGTGAGGGAACTGATCCCTACCAAGGATTCTAAAGTCCTTGTGAGGAGAAAACTCATGTTCTTTCCCCGTGTGTAGGAATAGTACCCTGCATAGGATTTTGTTGTCCAAAAACAAGGCTTCCCCCAACCTAGACGACAATTGACGAAAAATCATTATTACCAAACATGTCAAACAAAGAGAAAGACATGGAACCCACCAGTGTGATGTAAGAAGAAGGTCCTAAACTGCCTGCTCCAAACAACCTATAGTTCATGTTTGACCCGACAAGTGGCTGGAAAGCACAACTGAGTGAGGGGAAAAAAGGAGGTATATGATGCCCAACATAAGGGATAGCGTTAGAGGAGGCTGAGGTTCCCTCCATGGACCCTTTCAAGGGATCGTTTGAGCTCCCTTCCCCCAAATTCATGGTCTGTAGGGTGGAGTAGGTAAGGGAAAAGTTCGTATCAAAGTTGGGCATCCCATATGAAAATGAAGGGCGCATTGTACACTTTGTGAACAGAGAAGTGGTCGTCATTGATGATAGAATCAGACCACTGCCATAAGTAGAGGGGGTCGATACCACTGTGGTCCAGACCAATGAAGGTGGGTTAGGAGGCAGAATACCCCATGTGGTGGTATCCATTAAGGGAGTGTGAGGACTCCCAGATGAACTAGCAACATTTTCTTCCATAGATTCTTCTAAGACTATCTGACGCTCGTAAGGTGTTACCCTCAGAGGGAAACCTTGTACCAATATTGGCACCGAAAAGTCAGTGATTGGAGGGTTATCTAGTACGAGAGATTCCACTCCAAGGTAAGAAATAATGAGTTCCTCAAGATTTAAGTAATCTCCTCTCAGAGTTGGATCATGAATAGTCTCCTATTACCTGGTCGCTTCAAATGACCCTTGTTGGTCAAGTCTTTATTATAACGGTGGCGGTGGTGGCTCCAAAGTTATCGGCGGCAGGCCTTGAAGCCTTCACGACTGATGAATATTTTGATATTCCACTTTTTGAAAATATAAATGACATGGTAAGGATTTAACTAACTTTTAAAACCAAACACATACTAGAAAATTTCCTACAATATAAACCAAGCAAACCACTATCTAGTTGGAAGAATAGTTATGCCAGTCGACACTAGATAAAATTACCGGTGCAAGTGAAAACCAAACATGGAGGCACCCTCTAGGTATAATCTACAAAGTGTGGCTTGATGTCTTCCCTAGGTACCATGGTATACCCCCACAATCACTTGTTTAAGTCTCTAGAATAAAGGTAACTAAGTATCTAGCTCGCGAACAGTCACCAAGTGGGTACAATCGACAGTTGGGTGGACCACAATGAGTAGGATGACAAGTCTCAAACCTACCGAGCATATCGAAAGAAAGTGTTCCGAAAGACAACTAAGGATCTCGAATGGATTCGAGGTCCATGAAGATCTTTAGCCAAATGAAAGCGATAGTATCCCATGACATATCCTCAATATGCATTCCCCACTACGTTTATTCCGACTTTGTAGGGGTTATCTCCATTTCCTTTCCTCATGCAATCTTGTGTTTAGCCCTTGTGTTAGAGAAGGGTCCCGGATAACTTTCGCGTCATTGGAATTTTACACTCCCTAGATCTGACTCCAATGTTTGTTTAAAATCCTTGAAGAGTTTCCTTTCCAACCTAATTCAAGGCTCTAACGCTAAACTAGTTGATTGACAATACAAACATAAAAGTCTAGTTAATTTTAATTTTAGAGTTCATTTTAAATGGATTGTTTTAACTCAAAGGATATGGCAGTGAAACTAGCGATGTTTTTTGAGAGACGAAACAAGGAGAAATAAATGAAATTCTGAAAGAAAAATTACTTCTAGAAAAATAAATATTTTCAACTAGTTCTTTGTAACCAACTTTTTCATAACCAACTTTTTCAAGATATTTAAAAACAAGAGATAAAATGAAATTTTGCTCGACCATGAGCTACTTAAGTTCTAAGAAATCAATAAATAACTTAAAAAATGAAAAAAAAAAGTATTTTTGATTTGAAAATGCTTCAAACAAGAAAAACTTGAAATAAATATTTTTTTTTCTTTAAAGAAAATGAAAGGGGGAAAAGAAATACAAGACAAGACTGAAAATGATCTCTCGCCCACTGTGGATCGTAGGGAGTCACTAAAGACACCAAACAGGTTGATCAACAAACTCCAAGAGTCGCCTAAAACACTTTCAGAAGTAAACACAAGAAATCTTCAAAAAGACAAGCAAACTGACATCTAACCCAAGCTATGACTGTAAAAAACAGAGACACTAAACTTTGTCAAGAAACCCTGAGAAATAAAAACATCAATCAGGAAAGAGGATGGTTGCCTCTTTTTCAAAAACAATTTCTTGAATCAGGTACACTATTGTTGTTTCAGCAGCCTGCGTATGTATGCAGGTTGTTTACTAGACAGGGTGCATATGTATGTGGGATGACCCATTGTAGGGTGCGTACACCTCTGTAATTCCTCAAAACAAAAAAAAACAGACACACTAATAGGACAGGGAGGACTGGTATGACACCAACAGGTGACTAGAATCCCTTAAAAGACTCAACAAACTTAATAGAAACTCAAAAGGTATAAAACCAATCAAACACCCAAAAAATCCCCTAAAACCCTAGAGGCTTCCCTAGTATTGTCTCTAGTTCTGCTAGCGGGAAAACCACCCTATGGCTACACCATGGCTTACAATGTAGGTATATCAATAACCATTTAAAATTCTCCTACTTCTATAACTACCCCAAACATACCCCAAACTCATAGAAGAAAAGAAAAATGAGAAGGATCGGGTAACTGTACCTCTACTCTGCGTTTGGTGATGATCCTCTTGCTCTTGAAAGATTCGTTGATTGCACGCTTCCTAACAAGGCCGACTTGCATTAAAGACAGGAAAACATAAAGCTACAAGCATGCAATTCATGTTCAAGCTAGGGTTATATGTTAGAATAAAAACATAAATCAAATGAAAACATTCCATACATCATGATTTGGGACAACAAAAGTACTTCTTTTATTGATAAAACAATGATCACTTACAACCAAAGTCAACTACTGCTCCACAAACCTGGTCTGGAATCCTCTTCACCAAGCTCCAAGTGCACCTTCATATGGATTCTCCTCTCAACCTTCTTCTAGGGAAGTATAATGGGTTTATTATGGAGGAAGGAAGGAAAATTGGGGAATTCTGAGGACATTCTCACAAAAGGGCTACAAATGCTTGGGGCAAGGAGGGGATGTGAAACAAGAAAAGTTTAATTGTTACTTTGTCTAGATGTGGAATGAGACCCCAAAACCTCCTTTCATATGACAAAATGATGGTTATTTGGTTGAGTGACAGACTATAGGTGGTCGATTAGTTGGGAAACTACCCAATAACCCGTAATCTCAACGAATTCCTTGCAATTTTTTATTTTTTGCAAATTTTGAAATTATACGCGGGTTGTAGTGGTGCAACATGCGTATGTACGCCAACTATAGTGGTGCAGAAAGCATATGTACGTGGACAATATTGGTGCAGGGCGTGTACATCTTCAAAAATGTGTTTCTTACAAGAGAAATTGAGTGATGGATTGGAAAAAAATGCAAGTATGAGGGACAAATGCGAGGTATGCATGTGTAGAGCAATTTAGGGTTATAACACCTTTCATTGTTGGTTCACTAGAGATTTGCAAACAACTTGAAAAAAAATATGTTCAAGTTAGAATTGAATATTCCATGATCTTTATTTTTTCAATTTTGTAAGGTTGTTTATCACTTCTCGTGTTCTTTATACCTTGTCATTATGTACAAGATGTTCATSGAAGAGAATAAAATTCGAAGCACGTGCTTGAAAATRTTTGAAAAAGTTGCATGTATTTGTTGATACTCTTCATATGAAAATTTGTTAATACTCTTCGTGTTAATTGTCAGGGGTRATCCMTGAAATATATTTGAATTATTATTTGTTCCTTAGAGTTATGGAAGATAGTATTTAATATTCCTCCAAGTATAGTGGCATGTGAGAGAGTATTCTCACCTCAAAACATAACAAAGGATATACGAAGAAAAAAGATATCATTGGGTACATTAAATGCCTTCATTTGATTGCCACTAAGAGGGATTGATTCATCACTAATAGAATGGGATAGGGTGCATTAAATTTAGAAAGATGCTAAGAAAAAAAGAATCTTAATTATTTAAAGATTTTTTTTTCTCTGTTTATTTTTTTAATGGTGTTGTATTCCATATGATGTAGATTCAAAACAAAAATTAATAAAAAGACATATAATACATAATAATTAGATAATAGAAAAATTAAATAAAAATCTATGATAAGGGAACTTTTAAATTTTTTTATTGGGTGGATAGGAGTGCCCTTCCAATAATGTATACCTTGTTGGAAATACTTCCAAAACATAACCACTTCACACAAATGAAAAAATCTCGTTAAAATTATAATTTTTATTTTTATTTTCTGTAAGCTCAATAACAATTTTTAAAACATAAAAGATGCTTGGAGTAAGTCATTAACACACCACTCCAACTTTTTTTTGGTCTAGATGATTAGGTGATCTTTTCAATTGTTCAAGATGATTAAGTGTTCTTTTTAATAAATTACATGCTACCTCTGTATTCACCATAATGAAAAATTTTATTTTATTTTCTAGAAGCTCCRTGACAATTTTCCAAACATAAAAGATKCTTGGAGTAAGTCAYTAACACACCAACTTGCAACTTTTCTTGGTCTATATGATTAGGTGTTGTTTTTTATTATTMAAGATGACTAGGTGTTCTAATTAATGAATTRCATGCTACCTTTGTATTTTTTTTTTTTTTATATAAGTAAGCCTGTATAAAAAACCTGCCAAAATCAAAGACAGAAAAATCATCCCTTTGTTCYAGGCWATAAACACTRAGATGCCCCAAGGGGAAACCAACTTAGCCAGCCAAATAGTTCCAAAGTTTAAGTCTTAAACTGCCAGTCATAGAAAAATTTCTGCAAGTCTTGAAAACAAAATATTACACCTTAACCATTCTACTAACATATAACAAAAGAAAAAATCAGGCCCCTAAGGGTGACCAACTTAACAGTAATTGACACAGACAGTAACTGATATAGATGGCATCCATGAGGAAAAACCATAGTTAAACACTTAGCATAGTAAATTAAACACATGTACATATCACGTGGTGGGGTTGTAGTGTAGCCACGCACCCATGAAGGAGGCGTCGAGTGTCGAGTCCCCGAGAGGAGTTGGTTCCTCCTCAACTGATATCTTGCCCATCTATATTGTGTCCTCTGGCTATTCTACTGGTGTGTTCTCCTCCTAGACTGGTGCGATGGTCTTTGAAGTCCCTAATGGGGGAGCTAGTGACAATACTGGTGTCTCAGCCCCTACTTCATGATATTATCCTATTGGGGGGTGGTGGGAACCCTTCAATGTTGAGAGAAATTGCAGGAATTGTGATACTTTTCCATCCAGAATCTCTAGGAAAAACCGAAGATCATCCAAGTCCCGACGTAGGTCAAAGACCAAGCCTTGCAGTAGTGCAAGACCTGTTTACAATTAAAATTTTGGGTCGGAGCGAGAATGAGGCTGCTAAAGTGAACCTTGGATTAGTTCAAGCCCATCAACCTTAGAATTAGCATCGAGTAGCAGGGCTTGAGGTGAATAGGAGGGGGAGAAGGCCGACAAGTTGGGAGGAGCCATTGGTACTGACTGTGAAGTGGAGGTCAAATTTCCATGGTCAAATTTTCGATGGCTAGAGATTTTTTCTGGCATCTATGAAAGATAGGGTGCATCTGGTGGGTAGGGGCCTAGCACAGAAGATTCAGTCCCTCCCTTTCTATTCCAATGTTGTCCAGATCATCCGCAATCTGATTTGATTTTCTCCTCACATGGGAGGGGATGAAATCCTAACTAGAACGTACAAGAGTTGCAATTTTCCTTAGACCGTGAGAAATTCTCCAGTAGGGTAAGATTTTCTCTGGATATACACCATTCAGGACTTTTTGAAAGAGGTTGAGAATGAATTGAGAGTATCCTTCCACTATGAGTATGTTGTAGTTGTGTTTTGTGTCTAATTGTAACCCTATTGTTAGTAACCAAAGTTATGTTGCATTGTTTGTGGTGTGGCCTAAATTTCTTGCGGTTATGAGAAGGATGTTCCCCTGATGGTTTCAAAAAACCACACCAAATCCTGCCCCTCGTGGGTTCCCTTTGGATGCTCCATCAAATTTTACCTTGATGAAGTCCACTGGAGGGGGGGACCATTGAGAAGGACTATCTACTAGAGGAGTATTACGAGGAGGAGGGAGAAGACTTTGATTTTTGATGAGTTTCCAATTATTCATGATGCTTTGCTCTTGGGTTGGGAAAGTTAAGTATTCCTCAAAACACTGCTGCAAGATGATTGTTTCCATTATGTTGTGATAGATCTGGGTCCATTTGTGATGCCAATTGCTTTGGGTATTCCTGAAGATCCGTCGATTTGTTTCCTTCCAGAGTTTCCAGAGGATAAAACCAGGGAGAAGCTACCATATGTGATTTGGGACTAGTGACTAAAAATTCAAATCTCTCCATTCTTTGATGGTGTTTCTTATGTTGTCACTCTTACGATCTAAAGTGCGCATGATGGTCGTGAAATGATCCCAAACTTTGGTGCTGAAGGGGTAGGTGTTAAGAAGGTGGTTCACGGTTTCTGCCTCTAACAAGCATAGAGGGAAAATGGATGGTCTTGTAAATCCCCTTTTAGTTATACTATCCTAAGTGATAATGATTTTGTGTGCCACCAACCAAAGGAAGATGATGATTTTTGGCCATTGTTTCAGAGACCAGATTTTTCACTAGAATTTCCTCGAGGGAGGTGGATTGAGATTGGACTTTATGGCGTAGGCCTCTTGGATTTTAAAAGTGTCCCTTGGTGAGCATCCCCAGCGCAGGATGTCCTCACCTTGCATGATGATAATTTTTGTGCGTTGATTATGTTGTGCCAGGGATGAAGGTCCACCTATGCTTTGACGTGTAGGTATTGTTTATTGGACTTCTAACATCTCCATGTGGCATTCGTGGGGTTTTCCCTCTAGTAATCTACCACTTTTATCAGTCCTGCTTGAGTAGCTAAGGTGCAGAAGGTAACGACCCATTCTTCTTGCTCTAAAATAGGTAACTTCATCCATGAATCATTCCATAAGAGCATACTATGACCATTATAGATTTCCCAAAAAGCATGATTGACTACAAGGTGTTGATTTTTCCTGACAACTGTCCATATCAGGGAACCTGGGGTATCTTCACTACAATGAATAAGGATTATTTTTGTTGCCTTGGGAGTATACTTTCTTCACCAAAGCCTGGCCCATAGGTCCTTAGGTCTCTTCATCCATCTCCACCAGATCTTGGTGC
>JASDQU010884378.1:52408-70668 GCA_032191745.1 Picea mariana
CATTATACTCTGCACCGCCACATGAAGATGAATCATGACGCATGCAATTGCGATAACAACATTAAGATCTAAGATGCACATCAACATCTGTCAGCAATGAACAACAATCATCCGACCAAATAAAATACTGACTACCCATCTATCCTACCCTACAATGGTTAGGACCTCCAAGACACATAAGCAACGCTCAAGCCTAGGTTCCCATCGATTTTAACCATTTAACGTCTCAAGGCTGGCGACTACTCTGAGGAACATGGAGGCATCTACATCTCGCCTGACACAAGCAGACCAAGATAAATTGTTTACAACCAAGTACAACAAAATTTAAAGAACGACCACATCCTCTACGGAAGGTGCAAGTCAGAAGAACACGGACAATAACCAACCATTAGTTAAGACTCATCACTACCTACGATTCAATTGGAAACAAGTACAGATCAAACACTTCGTTTAGTTTCTGTTACTCGACGAGTTACCAACCCAACCTTAAAAATGTATATTCAATTAATTGCAAATCCCCATTTACTAAGTCATGAAAAATTATTGTACTTAATTCAAGGACATTACACTATATATGTTTACCACTAACAATAAAAATTACGATATCGTTACCATAAAATAATGAACATATTACATTTAGATCATAATAACTTTTCAAAAATGATAACCACATTTGATCTTATGTGTTATCCATAACAATACAACTACAATATCATTACCATAAAACAACAACACCCTTACATTTAAATTACCATAACTTTGCAATGATAACAATCACATTGCAAGACATTGACAAATATTATAGCAAGTACAACAACAATCATGACATTAACACAACCATCATTATCGCAATTAACAAATTTATCTATAGTACGACATATTGAAGTAGTGAATCATTACTAACTTCTTTATTTACTCACTACTACTACAGTGTTTCTTGGGAGAGTACCTTTAATCAACTACAAGACAAGACAATTAATGCGACAGGTTAGACCTTGAATTGGGTTAACTTTAAAATCTAAATCACAGTATTTCACTCTAACTTCAAGTCTAGTTTATCGAGGTCAACATCCTAAATTGGCATAACTTATAAACTACTGCTAGCAACTTTTAAGTCCATTTTAATCATGTAACCGACCAATCTTAGCAATCTAGCGATAAAACGTTTATACCATTATCAATAGAGCATTACTTTCAACCTACTCATCATTACCAAGTTATATATATATATATATGTTACATTTACATTAATTAATTATTTATGCAATAAATAAATAAAACTCAAAATAACATTAATAAAATAAGTTGCCCTAAATTACAATCGATATTGAAATTTATACAGTGGTTAAAAACACTTAAAATAAGACAGAAAAAGTAATTAACCTTCGATCTACTAAAACCTATCACATCCAATCCTCACTCAATAAAATGAATCATAAATCTCACATCTCTATCTATTGGTCATACATTCTGTTTTAAAGAGGAAATAAGGCTCCGAATTAAATTATGACTTAAGGAAACATGAGGATTCTCTCCGATTAATGCACCCAAATAGATTTCGGACTCTGGTTGTCTTAAATGAGGTGCACATATCTAGGCGTAGCCATAGGCAACTTTTGCTCCCCTTGGTTTTTTTTTTCATGCAAAAACATAAAAGCAAGGCAAACAAGTGGAGGGTTTTGTTGTTACTGTATCGAGGTTATTAACGAGAGTGCGACCTGGTGATCAAAGTGCAGATTTGAGCACTGAAAGTTAAGGAAGGGGTTCATTGGTTACCCATGTGAACACGAGTTGCGTGCAGAGGAGGTCGCAACAATAAAGGAATGCAGTCCACCCAAATGCCCATAGTAATATAAAACACGGTCATAAAAACACCCACAGCAATATAAAACACCTACAGTAATATAAAACGCCCACAGTAATATATAAACACCCACGGTAATATAAAAACGCCCATAGTAATATATAAATGCGCATAGTCATATAAAAATGCCCACAATGATATAAAAACGCCCACATTGCTACAAAAACACCCACAGTGATATAAAAACACCCACACTGATATATAAAACACAATCATAAAAACGCCTGAAATGGGTACAGGAACGTAGTAAAAAACACATGAGATTATGTGGTCGAAATTGCGTGGGTATCCTCCCCAATCGCAGAGAAATACAAACAAAAAAAATGCAGAGAAAGGTGTTGAATTGAGTGGGTTTCCTCCACCAAAACGCATGGAAATGCAACAGAAAAACGCATACCAACAAACGTAAGGCACAGCTATAGATCGCACGAAGCCAAGAAAGGTCGGCAACACCGAGGTCATAAAATCTCTTTTATCCAATACCGACATGCAACAATAGAGTAAGAGGAATTATTATAATAACCATAACACAATTACAAACGCCAAAGAACAAAAAGGAAAACCAATCAATCCAACGAGAACCCATGCAGAGACAAGACAAGTAGTTTTCATCTCACAAGCCAAGATAAAAATGTTGATAACAATAAGAGATGACCAAGGTCCTAATACCTTCTATTATGAAAAATGAAAAAAATACCGTTTCTTGATCGCCTGCTCTGGGTGACGTTCGCGCGTTCTGTGTCGCTCTCACTCACTGACCATCAAGACCTCACCGGTAACTCCCAGCCAACGCTAGGGGTACTCTACTTCCCTCTTATCCCCCTGAGCCGCAAAGGGGCCACACACTATCCAGATGGCACGTCTAGCTTTAGCTCACCTCGCAAGGCTGAGCTACCACTCCTCTCTGAGCTAGGAAATCCCAACTCCCCACAAGTAATCATTCAAGTCACAGATTCGGCAACGTAACATTATGCTAACAACTGATCCCCCCTTTCTTCCTCCTCCTTCCTCTTTTTTATAGAGTTTTAGAACTTCCAAACTTTCCCTAAATCTCTATTAAGTTAAGTTTTAATAAAATCTTCTAAAAATTCTCTTTTGTACAAGTGTCATCCATCCCCCACTTTCCTCCAATAATTATTTTCTTTAATTTAATAAAAGTCTCTTTTCCCTCACCCACCTAGAGTTACTTCTAAATTTACTCCTAGGTGTCCCTAGATTCCCTTACAGGTTTTAAATACTTTTTTGAAAATGAAGTTGCTAATTTAGTTCAATTTAGAAGTTTTTTTTAAATGTCGATTCTTTCCTAAGTTGGTTTCCTGCTTTTTACCACGAGTTTCTCTCTTTCCCTTTTTATGTTTCCTTATTCCCTAGTTTCCTAATTTTTATATTTCCCTCTTTTACTTTTATTATTAATTTAGTATCTTTTTAAACTATCAAAAGTTAAAATAAATTAATTTCTTCTTGACATTTTATATCCACTTTTTTTAATTAAATTCTTACTCTCTTCATTTTAGCCCCCAATAATTTATGAAGACCAAAACTATTACTTAACTAGTTTTTAGTTTAAATTCTATTATTTTATTTTTATAAGGTATATTTTCTTAAGGGTAGACAAAATTTTACCCCTAGCGAAGTTTTAGACTTAGGACTTAGATTCTGAACTAGGCGACATTTTAATTAGGGAAGTTGTTTTAAAAATTCTTAAAGTGTTGTCTTTCTTAGGGCCATCTAGGTTCCTCCCTCTATCATCATCAACACGACGTTCCCTTTAGGACACAACACATGCTCCAAGGGTGCCACTCATCTCTTTCGTTTATTTTGCACGACGTGCTCTTCAAGATGCACCACGTGCTCCAAGGGTGCCACTCGCCTTTTTGTTTCTTTTGCGCAACGTGCCCTTCAGAATGCACCACGTGCTCCAAGGGTGCCACTCACTTTTTTGTTTCTTTTTCACGACGTGCCCTTCAGGATGCACCACGTTCTCCAAGAGTGCCACTCGCTTCTTGACTGATTGGTAGACATCAATAACCCCTAGAGTCAACACTCCACCAGGTGAACTTGTGGGAGACTAAGGGCTTCTAAGGAATAAGGCCCCCACCTTATTGCGTGCCCCTTAGAATCATTGTGAGGGATTTTCGCAGTATTCTCTCATGGCATCATTGGTCCTCTCGAAATAGGTAATCATTAACCTATAGTTCGAGCCACAACGAGAGTGCTAGTAGGCTGTGGCAGGGCTGTTGTCCACACCTCTCCCTCAACCTCTCTGGTAGTTGTGTGTGGCCCCTTTAATCCATATGTGAGTCTCGTCAACAAGATATCATCAACCTACATCATCAAAAATCATGTCATAACATGTCCACATCATATAATCTAATCAAATATACTAAAATCACAGTAAACCAATCAAACCCCAATAGCACACTCCCTGACATGATCTAGAGTCCAAGGGGTTCCGTCGATGCCTCTACATCCTCAAGGTACAAAACCCTGCACACTCAGTAAAACCGAGTCAATAGCACCTACCTATGTCAATGTAGTAAAACATCATGTCATCTACCATAACGCATCATAATCAAGCACAAATGTTTTAATATCATAATAGTTTGGATCACTTGGGAGCAAGTGTCCTCAAAGAATAAGTTTTCTCAATGCGCCAGAGAAAGATGTTACATACACCTCGTCTTGGTCTAAACTTTGTCCCAAAGTTTCATAGTATAAATGTTGAAATAAGTGTATAACAATATCATATGTCTATCTATCAAACAAAAATGGAAACTTCTAATGCATATCATATGTGTCCTCCCAGGTTGTCAAGTGTGGACTATAATTGTCCCACTGGACCTTGACCTGGTCTATCGTTCGACGTCGTAATGGTTGAACACAATGATATAAGATGGGACCGGCTCATCTGTGAGCACTCCCTCGTCTGATACATGCAAGGAACTCATGTCGATCACATGTGTAGGATCACTAATATAATGTCTTAAAATAGATACATGAAAAACATCATGCATACACCTCAAAGAATCAGGCAAGGCTAGTCGATAGGCCATGGACCCCTTTATCTCCATAATCTCTAAAGGTCCCACGAACCTAGGAGAGAGTTTAGCTCCCTTTCCAAACTTGATTGAACTCTTATGTGGTTTAACCCATAAGAAGACTCTATCTTCGACCTCATAACTATGGTCGACTCGATGTGCATCGACATAACTCTTCTATCGATCCTGCGCTTCTTTAATCCTTTGTCTTACGGTTTGCATTTTATCTTCCATTTCTTGGATCACTTCTGGTCCCACCAGGACCCTATCCTCAAGCCGATCCCAACTCAAGGGCGTCTGACATGGTCACCCATAAAGAAACTTGAAAGGTGCCATTTTGATGGTGCTTTGGTAACTATTGTTGTAAGCAAACTCTACTAGAGGGAAGAATTCTTCCCAACACTTTTGTTGGTCCATTACGTACATGCGCAACATGTCCTCCAAGGTTTGGTTCATTCATTCGGTCTATCCTTCATTCTCTGGGTGATACACAGTACTAAAGTTAAGTTGGGTTCCCAAGGCCTCTTGGAAACTCATCCAAAATCGTCCCGTAAACACCTATCCTCGATAGGATATAATCCTCTTAGGCACACCATGAAGCCTCACAATCTCACTGATGAAAACTCTAGCAATGTCAGGTGCCTGATATGTCATATGCACAGGAATAAAGTGAGCACTCTTCGTCAGAGTGTCTACTACTATGAAAATCGAGTCATGTCTCCTCACCATCAGTGGCAATCCAACAATGAAATCCATCGAAATAACCTCCCATTTCGATTTTGGAATAGTGTGTGGTTGTAGTAATCCCGTTGGGTGTCTATGTTCATCCTTTACTTACTGACATTCGAGGCATCTGGCCACATAACTGACTATGTCTGCCTTCATTCCCTTCCAAAAGAATAAGGGCTTAAGGTCTTCCCTCATCTTCGTGACTCCTGGGTGAGCCATGTAAACTGCTCTATGAGCCTCGCTCAAGATCAACATCCTCAACTCGTCGTTTGGTGGTACATAAATCTGACTTTTAAACCTCAATAACCCATCGCCATCGATGAAAATCCCTCATATCATGGTACCATCATTGTGTTTTGTCCGATAAAACCCTCGACCTCTTTATACGAGTCATCATCACGCTGTAAAGTGAGAATCTTCTCACATAGATTTGTCTAAAGAGGCAACACCAAGAAGATGCGTGGTATCCAACTCAAAGCATCCGCCACTCAGTTCATTGTTCCCTTTATGCAAGTAATCTCAAAGTCGTACTCGCTAAGCAATTATGACCAACGTCGTTGTCATGCATTCAGGTCGCTTTGAGTAAAAATGTGTTGTAGTCCACAATGATTAGTCTTTAGCTCAAAATTTCATCCAACAAGGTAGTGTCTCCAAACCTTCAGAGAATAAACAATGGCTAGTAACTCCAAATCATGCATCGCGTAGTTCTCCTCATGCCTTCTCGGTTTCCTCCAAATGTAAGAAATCACTCGTCTGTCTTGCATCAAGACTCTGCCTAAACCTTCCTTGGATGTGTCTGTGCATACTAAGATGTTCGCATCCATGTCAAGGACCTTTAGTATCAGAGCTGTCGTCAACAACTCCTTAAGCCTTTAAAATGCTTCCGCGTATTTCTCGGTCCAAACAAACTTCTTGTATTTCTTCAGCAATTCCATGATCGGATTTGCTTTCTTTGAAAATCCCTCAACAAACCATCGATTGTATCCTTCTAAACCCATAAAGCTATGCACTTCCATGACATTCGTCGGTGCAGGCCATTCCATAATATCCTTTACCTTGGCTAGATCCATGGTGATACCTTCGTTGGAGATGACATGCCCTAAGCAGTGAATCCTTGATTCATAAAAAAAGCATTTGGACAACTTCCCATACAATTTGTGCTCTCGCAGGCACTGTGGTACCAAGCATAAGTGCTCGTCATGCTCCTCCGTCGTCTGAGTGTAGATCAAAATATTGTCAATGAATACTTGGACAAACTTGTCCAAGTACTCACAGAACACCCCATTCATCAAACTCATAAATACTTCTGGGGCGTTCGTCAGTCCAAATGGTAAAACTGTAAACTCATAATGCCCAAACCTCGTCTTAAAGGCGGTCTTAGGGAAATCATCCTCCTTGATCTACAACTGGTGATACCCTGATCACAAATCGATCTTGGAGAACACCTTCACACCCTTCATTTGATCGAACAGATCATCAATTCTCGGCAAGGGATACTGATTCTTGATCGTGGCCTTGGTCAATTGACAATAGTCAATGCAAAGGCTCCACGATCCATCCTTCTTTCATATGAAAATAACCGATGCACCCCATGGTGACACACTAGGACGTATCAGTCCCAGGTCCAACAACTCCTTCAATTGCATTTTCAACTCTTGTAACTCTGGGGACGACATCTGATAAGGTGTTCTTGCTATCGGTTCAGTCCCCGGTTTTAGGTCTATGGTAAACTCATATTCCCTTTCTGGTGGCATCCTAGGTAACTCCTCTGGAAATACGTCCACAAACTCTTTCACCATCGAAAGGTGTTCTAGACCTTCTGCTACTCCCTTCTCATTTAAAGAAAGGATCACATAGAGCTTGCACCACTTGTGCATATTCTTCCATAACTCTAAGGAAGAGATGAACCTCAGGGAAACTCCCTGGTTCTATCCTACAATCACACGTCGTTGTCCTTTGTCATCGACCAAGATCAACCGTTTCATCTTACAGTTGAGTATCACCTCATGAAATTCCAACCAATCCATACCAATCACGACGTCATAAGATCCTAAGATCATGACGTACAAGTTGTCCCTCGTGACAAACTCTCCCAGGTTAAGGGAACAACCCATAACCTTTCCTCCAACCTTCTGTTTGGCTCTCGAAGCCATCTCTACAAAGCTAAATTCATCATGTTCCACTTCGTTTACCTTAATTCTTCTTAGCGCTGCACTAGAAATGAAACTCTCGGTAGCACCGGGATCTATCAAAATACTAAGGGTCTGGTCAGTGATAGTACTTGTCATCTCGAGCACAACCGACTGATGCGCTGCCTGGAAGTTATTCACTGCTACATGAATCTGATGGGCCTTTCCCATATCTCCCATGGTAGTGGGTCCGGTTGATCAGGACAATCGCGTTGGTAGTGTGGCTCCCCACACATCCAACACCCCTTCTTTGGCTTAGTAGTCATGGTACCTGAAGTAGAAGATGATAGCCCATCATCTTGGAACCCTGGTCTGTTCTGTTGAACAGGCCTAAACTATTACTTTTGCGGGTGATGTTACTGCTGATGCAGTGGTCCCCAATAAGGTGTCCACTGCTGAGGCGACGGTCATTGAGGTGTAGTGAAATTGGATCCTCTCTGGAAGCAATTATTTCATGGCGTATGTCTCCCTGGTGTTTGGTGCTGCTGTGTTCCAGATGAAACCTACCCTGCTGGTCTCACTGGAGTCCTGGTCTGATCCCCACTGATAAGCTCCTCCTCTATTATGAGAGCCTTCTGGATGGCATCATGCAAGGTTTGAGGCATCAAAATCCTAACCTTTTCACATAGGCTTCCGTTAAGGTCGAACACAAACCTGTTGACTTGAATTTTCTCGGTGTTAAGCTGTGAAGCATACCGAAGTAGCTCCATAAAACGTGCCTCATACTCGGGCACCATACGAACTCCCTGTCATAAGGCATTGAACTCATTGAGATAACGCTCAATGAATTCCTCTGAAAGGTACCTCTCTCGGAATTGTTACTCGAACAGTTCCCATGACACATCTTCAATGACCATGTTCAGTAGTGGTAGGAGCATCTCCCACCATAGAAGAGAGCTCCACTTTAGTTGAAATACCGCCATACGGACCTTCATGTTGGAGGTATAATCACAAAGTGTGAAGCACATCGCCATGTTCTCCAACCATGCCTCAGCGGTTGTGCCATCCGGGGCACCAAGGAACTCGAGAAATTTGACCTTCTCGGGTTCGCAGTGTATGCTACCAGTACCGATCGGAGCGCACGGTGGAACCTCAGTGGGTGCCAGTGCTCTGGCCTCATC
This sequence comes from Picea mariana, assembly GCA_032191745.1. Classification (NCBI taxonomy): domain Eukaryota; kingdom Viridiplantae; phylum Streptophyta; class Pinopsida; order Pinales; family Pinaceae; genus Picea; species Picea mariana. Next base: position 61,350 of record JASDQU010884378.1, read on the forward strand.
TTTGTCCAAACGGATGATCAGTGCCTCGAACATGCGCTAAAAAGATATCATCATCCTGACAACATCGCCAACTACTATTTGCTCCTGTCCGAGAACCTGCTCATCTCCCTGGGGGTTATACCCCTCAGGTGTGGATGCTACTGGAGGCGTCGTGCCTCCTCCCCTAGCACCCCATCATCTGCCTCTACGGAGTCCTCTAACCATGATTACCTGCACTCACACAATCAACTCAATCAACAACATTATAATCAAATCAGGTCAACAAAAGTCGTAGCGATCCCAAGTCGTGGGTCGAACCTGCTCTGATACCATATGTAATAAACCTCCTTGTTACTACGACAAACCTCTTATAACAAGTGATTTTTTTTTTTGTGTGTGAGCGCCTGTGCAAGGGTAACCAGACATTATACTCTGCGCCGCCATATGATGACGAATCATGATGCATGCAACTGTGATATCAACATAAAGATCTAAGACACACATAACCATTTGTCAACAATGAACAACAATCAACCGACCAAATAAAATGCTGACTACCCATCCGTCCTACCTTGCAATGGTTAGGACCTCCAAGACACATAAGCAATGATCAAGCCTAGGTTCCCATCAATTTTAACCATTTAAGTTCTTAGGGATGGCGAATGTTCTGAGGAACATGGAGGCATCTACATCCTTCCCAACACAAGCAAACCAAGAAATAAATTGTTTACAACCAAGTACAACAAAATTTAAAGAATGACCACGTCCTCTACGGAAGGCGCAAGTCAGAAGGACACTAAAAATAACCAACCATTAGTTAAGACTCATCATTACCTACGAATCAATTGGCAACAAGTATAGATCAAACACTTCGCTTAGTTTCCATTAGTCCATGAGTTACCAACCCAACCTTAAAAATGTATATTCAATTAATTGCAAATCCCCATTTACTAAGTCATGAAAACTTATTGTACTTAATTCAAGGATATTACTCTATAGATGTTTACCACTAACAATAAAAATTACAATATCATTACCATAAAATAATGAACACATTACATTTATATCATAATAAATTTGCAAAAATGATAACCACAGTTCATCTTATGTGTTATCCATAACAATACAAGTACAATATCATTACCATAAAATGACAACACCCTTACATTTAAATTACCATAACTTTTCAATCATAACAATCACATTGCAAGACATTGACAATTATTATAGAAAGTACAACAATAATCATGACATTAACACAACCATCATTATTGTAATTAACAAAGTTATCTATAGTACAACATATTGAAGTAGTGAATCATTATTAACTTCTTAATTTACTCACTACTACTGCAGTGTTGCTTGGGAGAGTACCTTTAATCAACTACACAACAAGACAATTAATGCGACAGGTCAGACGTTGAATTGGGTTAACTTTAAAATATAAATCACAGTATTTCACTCTAACTTCAAGTCTAGTTTATCAAGGTCAGCATCCTAAATTGGCATAACTTATAAACTCCTGTTGGCAACTTTTAAGTCCATTTTAATCATGTAACCAATTAATCTTAGCAATCTATCGATAAAACATTTATACCATTATCAATAGATCATTACTTTCAACCTACTCATCATTACCAAGTTTTATATTTATTTGTTACATTTACATTAATTAATTATTTCTGCAATAAATAAATAAAACTCAAAATAACATTAATAAAATAAGTTTCCCTAAATTACAATCGATATTGAAATTTATATAGTGGTTAAAAACACTTAAAATAAGACGGAACAAGTAAATAACCTTCGATCTACTAAAACCTATCACATTGAATCCTCATTCAATAAAAGGAATCATAAATCTCACATCTCTATTTATTGGTCATACATTATGTCTTAAAGAGGAAGTAAGGCTCCGAATTAAATTGTGACTTAAAGAAACATGAGGATTCTCTCCAATTAATGCACCCAAATAGATTTCAGACCCTGGCTATCTTAAATGAGGCGCACATATCCAAGCGCAGCGATAGGCAACTTTTGCTCCCCTTGGTTTTTTGTTTCATGCAAAAACATAAAAGAAAGGCAAACAGGTGGAGGGTTTTTGTTGTTACTGTATTGAGGTTATTAACGAGACTGCGTCCTGGTGATCAGAGTGCACATTTGAGCACTGGAAGTTAAGGAAGGGGTCCGTTGGTTACCCATGTGAACACGAGCTACATGTAGAGGAGGTCGCAATAATAAAGGAATGCAATCCACCCAAACGCCCATAGTATTATAAAACATAGTCATAAAAATGCCCACAGTAATATAAAACACCCACAGTAATATATAAATGTTGACGGTAATATAAAAATGCCCATAGTAATATATAAACACCCACGGTCATATAAAAATGCACATAGTGATATAAAAACGCCCACAGTGATACAAAAACACCCACAGTGATATATAGACACCCACAGTGATATATAAATGCCCACGGTGATATAAAAACGCCCATGGTGATATATAAAACACAGTCATAAAAACACCCATAATGGGTACAAGAACGCAGTAAAAAATGTAGGAGATTATGTGGTCGAAATCATGGGGTATCCTCCCCAATCGCAGAGAAATACAAACGAAAAAAAAGCAAAGAAAGGTGTTGAATCGAGTGGGTTTCCTCCACCGAAACGCATGGAAATGAAACAGAAAAACGCAGACCAAAAAACGTAAGCCATAGCTGTAGATTGCACCGAACCAAGGAAGGTCGGCAACGTTGGGGTCATAAAATCTCTTTTATCCAATACCGACATGCAACAATAGAGTAAGAGGAATTATTATAATAACAGTAACACAATTACAAACACCGAAGAACATAAAGAAAAACCAATCAATCCGACGAGAACCCATGCAGAGTTAAGCCAAGTAGTTTTCATCTCACAAGCCAAGATAAAAATGTTGATAACAATAAGAAAGGGCCAGGGACCTAATACCTTCTATTATGCAAAATGAAAAACATATTGTTGCCTAATCGCCTGCTCCGGGTGACGTCCACGGGCTCCGTGCCGCTCTTGCTCGCCTACTATTGAGACCTCACCGGTACCTCCCAGCCAATGCTAGGGGTACTCTGCTTCCCCCTTAACCTCTCGAATTGGAAATGGGCCACACACTATCCAGATGGTACGTTTAGCTCCCAGCTCACCTCGCAAGGTTGAGATACCAATCCTCTCCGAGCTGGGAAATACCAACTCCCCACAAGTAATCAGTCAAGTCACAAATCCGGCAGCATAACATTACGCTAGCAACCGATCCCCCCTTTCTTCATCCTCTTTCCTCTTATTTATAGAGTTTTAGAACTTCCAAACTTTCCCTAGATCTCTATTAAGTTAAGTTTTAATAAAATCTTCTAAAAATTCTCCTTCGTACAAGTGTCATCCATCCCCCACTTTCCTCCAATAATTATTTTCTTTAATTTAATAAAAGTCTCTTTTCCCTCACCCACCTAGAGTTACTCCTAAATTTACTCCTAAGTGTCCCTAGATTCCCTGACAGGTTTTAAATACTTTCCTTAAAATGAAGTTGCTAATTTAGTTCAATTTAGAAGTTTTTTTTAAATGTTGATTCTTTCCTAAGTTGGTTTCGTGCTTTTTACCATGAGTTTCCCTCTTTCCCTTTTTACGTTGCCTTATTCCCTAGTTTCCTAATTTTTATATTTCCCTCTTTTATTTTTATTATTAATTTAGTATCTTTTTAAACTATCAAAAGTTAAAATAAATTAATTTCTTCTTGACATTTTATATCCACTTTTTTTTAATTAAATTCTTACTCTCTTCATTTTATCCACCAAAAATTTATGAAGACCAAAACTACTACTTAAGTGGTTTTTAGTTTAAATTTTATTATTTTATTTTTATAAGGTATATTTTATTAAGAGTAGACAAAATTTTACCCCTAGCGAAGTTTTAGACTTAGGACTTAGATTCTGAACTAGGCAACATTTTAATTAGGGAAGTTGTTTTAAAAATTCTTAAAGTGTTGTCTATCTTAGGGCCATCTAGGTTCCTCCCTCTATTATCATCAACACGACATGCCCTTCAGGACGCACCACGTGATCCAAAGGTGCCACTCGCCTCTTTCAGTTCTTTTGCACAACATGCCCTTCAGGATGCACCACGTGCTCCAAGGTGACCACTCCCCTTTTTGTTTCTTTTGCGCGACATGCCCTTCAGAATACACCACCTGCTCCAAGGGTGCCACTCGCTTTTTTGTTTCTTTTGCGCGACATGCCCTTCAGGATGCACCACATGCTCTAAGGGTGTCACTCGCTTCTTAACTGATTGGTAGACATCAATAACCCCTGAAGTCAACACTTCACCAGGTGAACTTGTGGGAGACTAAGGGATTCTAAAGAATAAGGTCCCTGCCTTATTGCGTGCCCCTTAGAATCATTGCGAGCGAATGTTGCAGTCTGCCCTCATGACATCATGGGTTCCCTCGAACTAGGTAATTGTTAATCTACAGTTCGAGCCAGGATGGGAGTGCTAGTAGGCTATGGCAGGGTTGTTTTCCACACCTCTCCCTCAACCTCTCTGGTAGTCATGTGTGGCCTCTTTACTCCATATGTGAGTCTGGTCGGCAAGCTATCGTTGACCAACATCATCAACAATCATGTCAGAACATGCCCACATCATATCATCTAATCAAATGTACTAAAATCATAGTAAAACAATCAAACCTCAATAGCACACTCCCTGACTCGATTCAGAGTCCAAGGGGTTCCATCAATGCCTCTGCATCCTTAAGGTCCAAAACCCTACACACTCAGTAAAACTGAGTCAATAGCACCTGTCTATGTTAATGCAGTAAAAAATCAGTCATCTACCATAATGCATCATAATTAAGGACAAATGTTTTAATATCATAATAGTCTGGATCACTTGTGAGTAAGTGTCCTCAAATAATAATTTTTCTCAGTGCGCCAGAGTGGGATGTTACATCTATAGGGTGTGGTACTATTTTTTGTGTGCCTCCACATGGGGTTGTGGGTTCCACACTAATTCAGATCCAGAATGGAGGGACTTATTTTGCATCAGATCCATGACCTCTGGTTTTTCTCTCATATGTGGCGTGCAAGATATCCTCAATATGCCCCATGGCACATATATCCTGTACCTCTTCCTCATCATTATACAAGCCCTCTTGCTCTTCTACAACCCTCTTATTATTATTCATCCTATACTGGTAAGGTCGTCTGTTGCGCGTCACATCTAAATTTCTTATTATTTCCCTTGTTTGTTCATCTTCCATCATGATGGGGTCCATTTACTTCTTCTTTTGGGTACTCTTCATAGCCTTATCTATTTCTCATATCTTCCTTAGTGCTTCCCCCAACTCCCCCATGTGCACATAGTGATCTAGTTGTCTGGTTCCATAGTCATCACACCTTTATCTTGTAATAAGATCTTGATCGACATGTAAATATACTTGATGTACCTCCCTCTCGATCCCTTGAAGAAATATTTATCTGTTGTAGTGTATGACTTCGATGTATCTAATGCAAACTCAATTATAAACCCCACAGTAATGATGTCTAACCAGAAATCCACTGTGTGCATGGACTTATTATTAACTCTTTCCAACTGTGTGATATTTTCAATAGTCCACACTGCTGTCCTAATCTGATTAGTTGGATTTCTATCTTTCAACCGCAATATCCACTTCTGTAATAACTCAGGAAAGAAACAAAAATATGCTTCATGCAAATCAGTAAATAAATACCTTTGTAGGTACTAGCATGGTGTATAACTTTAACCCTTATTATATTTCTACATGAAGTTCAAGTGCTTTATCTCCAACCATCTTTAGATATATTTCTTCATAGGATTCCATGGCCCGAATATCCCTTTATACTACTACATATTATTCACCAAACCCCTTCCCATCTCTCCTTCTGAGTTGTAGCTGGAAACAAAACCATTTTTTGGATGTATGGGCTAATCGAGGTTCTACCTTAGTTCTCCAACAAAACCCTTATCACCATCGAAGCTTTCTTTCTTTAGACTTTAATTTTTTTTATCTTTATTTAAACTTTGAGACACTACTAACAAATAATACAAACAAGATATATTTCAAAAAATTCCTTGCATGCAAAAAAGAACAACTGATTTAGGAGTATTATGTGTTCTCGAGGACTTCAGGGATCAAGGATGCCCTAGAGATACATATCTGAGAAAGAAAAACCAAGAAAAACTCCTAAAAAAACAAAATTTGGGGGGGTGACGTTGGTTAGACACTGGAAACCAAAGTCATGATTCCCTTTTAGCCACTATAACTAGTGGCATGCCACTTGTTGCATGAGTCTAAACAATAGAACTCTTCAAAAGTGCCCAAAACTCATGGGAAAAGTAATGCTTAGGGCCTACTTCTGTGTGGAAGGGATCCTAGACCAATGAAGACCTATTCATTTCTAAAATATAAGAGAATAATACATTTAGATTAGTTACCTCTCAAAATGTATTCAAGGAAAACATAATCATATTTAGCACAAAATGGAGAGGGTTTGTACTTAAGCTTATGTAATAGAAATTACAATTACTAGTTAAATTGTATAACAATTTTTTTTATGATATTTACCAATGTTTATTAGAATTGTTGAATGGTTTACATCACTAGAATAACATATTAGCTATAACTTATTTGAAATTTTATTATCGTATGTGAACTTTGATGTGATGTAATATGATTATCTTTTCATTTCATATGTTGTAATATTAGATATATAACAAAGAAATTAATTATTGCATGAAATAAATAATAACTTTTCATTCTAAATGTTTTCTTTGTAGAACAAGGATCTTCTAGAATATCTGGATCATCCTCATCAGATAGATCTAAATGACATTGGGTTTGATGTTGAGATGGAATATGATGCTCATGATGACCCAGATACATATGACAACGAGGTGAATCCTGATGTAGATGATCATGATGATCATGATGATCATGATCACGATGGTGATGATGATGATGATGAGGTTGTTGTTGGTAGCAACCAGTGACATTCATAATCATATAGATTAAATCATGGATCATTTTTTATATATTGTTATAATTCCTCTTTTCATGGTTACTATCATATGTATTATTTTCATGGCCTCCAGTACCATATTATTGAGTTATATGATTTTGACATGTATCTTTTTGACTTATATCATTTGGACATGACATATCATATTGAGTATTGGACATGTATCTTTTTCACATGTTATTGATCTACTGGCATATTTGATTTTCACTTGTTTTAGTTATATATGATGATTATATTATCAATATTGACTCGTCAATTTTTATATATTGAAAGTGGTTGATGATTTCTGGATGCATATTTATTAAGTATGATGGTTTTGATTTACTGTTGATGATGGGTTTTTTCAAACTCACTTAAATTATATATATTTGACTCACTTGTTTTAATTATAGATCATAATCATGTTATAATAATTATCTTGTTATTTATATATAATGGATGTTGTAGATTCTATTTTGATGGATATTTAATAAGTATATTGTTGTTGTTAATTTGTATGGATGTTTGTTTCCCTAAAAATTCTTTATAAATGATATCCTATAAAATATTTCAAATGCATTTATATGACTTACTGTATAATCATATAAGTTATTTAAGAGACATGATATATTTAACTAATTAAATTGAAATAAAACATATTAAATTAACAATTGTAAGAAAAACAAGAAGCATTTTTGGAAGCAAAAATGGAAGCAAAATTGGAAGCCACACTAGAATAAAAACTAGAAGAAAAAATGGAAGACAAACTAGACGAAAAACTCAAAGAAAAATGGGAAGCAAAGCTACACGTAAAAATAGAAGCCAAACCAAAAGCAAAATTGGAAGCCATATTAGAAGAAAAATTGTACGTAAAACTGGAAGCCAAACCAAAAGCCAAATTGGAAGAAAAATTGGAAGGCATATCAAAAGAAAAACAAGAAGAAACAAATGACGCTACTCTTGGCGCTATTCTTGGCTTCATTTGCGACACTATTCATGTCCCTAAACTTGAAATTATTCTTGGTGCTAATTCTGACGCTAAATCTGGCGCAATTATAAACAATCAAGATTGCGCCAAGTTTGGCACCAAACAAAATGTCCAAGTGTTGAACTAAAATACACTAAATTCTGGTGCTATTTTAGGTGCTGATTCTTTGTTCTGTTGTAGTGTACACAATTGATTTCCAATTTTTTGTGACAAAATCTATGATGGTATTGTTTTAATATATGACCAGTTGATATGAACTATTTATATAATCAATGACAAAAATGTATGCTATATCTATCTCTTAGTATTACTCCTATGCTGGATAGGGTATAATTAATTAAATTAGGAATTTCATTTTACATTAGAATAAACCAAACCGAGTTAGGTAAAATTCTTTGTTGGACATTCAATTGTCTTTTCCTCTTTTGTTATCTTAAATTTTAGTGTCAACCAAGCCCTTATACTAGTTGGAAACATTATTTCAAATGAGAGTGGGTCTAATTCATACCTATCATTGAGCATTCTCTCTAACCTGCTTGACAAGTCTTTTAGACCCATCGACAAGTTGGAAGGAGGATGGAGCATAGGATAATAGGTTTTACATTATCTTCACTGTAGTGTGATTGAATCACCACAATGGTTCCTCCTTGGATAGCCTCAAAAAGTGATTACTCTAGTTCAAGTGGAAGAGAAATCATGATCATTGAGGACACCCTCCATTAATCAATGCATTATTAAGTTAGCAAAGTTTTCTAGACTCGTTTGTGGACTTCTAGGATGAAAGATGTATATTTCATACCCCATGTCTCATGGATATTGGATGTTGGACACATCTCAAATTTAGAATACAATCCATTATTAAACTATCCAATATATGCATGTAGCTTGCATTTGCATGTCAAATTTCAATAAATCTCAACTTCCTATTTTTTCAAAGAAAATCCTACACGATCTGAGATGGCACATCTTTCTTATCTAAATTTTTAGAAGCCTCTAAATTTGGTTATTTATAAATTCTTCATCAATAGGTATTTTTTCATAGGCATGAATTGTGATTTGTAGCAATTGCATATTCATATGGTGATTTTGTTGATAAACAAAAGCAATCATGGAAAAATTTCATTGTTGGTTCACTAAAGAGTTACAAACAACTTGCAAAAGAATATGTTCAAGATCTTGTAGAGAGTTAGAATGGAAGATTACATGATATTTCTTTTTTCAATTTTGTAAGGTTGTTTATCCCTTATCATGTTCTTTATACATTTTCATTATGTACAATATGTTCATCGAAGAGAAGAAAATTC